>KZ061710.1:290554-314361 GCA_002091835.1 Anopheles maculatus | reverse complement strand
GGAAGGATTTTGACGGGGGGTGGTTTTGTAGGGGGGGGGGGGGGGGGGGCTGAGTGTCTGCACGCGCTTCGGCTCCTAATGCTTTATTCGTTAGATTATTCTTTTTTATTAGTGTGCTTACGTTTGGGAAGTTATGATCGTTTTCGGAATCGAGGAGACAAGGTACTCCCGTCTCCTACGCTCACTGACAAGCTGGACGTTTAGCTATCGATCGGTATTCGATATCGCAAGATACTTTACGCGACTACTATCGTTGACGCATCTTGTAAAACCCGTTTTAAAGTGACTTCAGATACCCGTACCTCGAGGACTTTCTTCTCCTTCCACTAGGGGGTTAACCACCTGCAACCGCACTGACTTTTCATACAGCACAAAGGGCACCAAACGGCTCAGTCAAACCTCAGCAGCTTAGGGCAGTGGTCAGGCGGGCACTATGACGACCCGCACTGCCCGTGTCGAGCGTAGTCTGGTCTGTGGCAAGGTCTCAACACGTCCGGATGCAAACGAGCAGCAAGTTGCAAGTGGAAAGTGTCACCATAGGTACGAAACCGTAAAATTACATCCTCACGGCTTTTTCCCCCCGTTTGCAAACGCTTCGTCTACCGACACCAACAACTCGTCATGGCATTCTCAACACACACACACACACACACACATTGGACGTTTGCCGACCGAACCGGTTTGGGAGCCATCTTTGCAGGTTAGTTTGTGTGAATGAAATTAAACGAAAAACCAAAATCCCAGTCCACTCGCAAACTCTGACGTGGATGGGTGTGAGCTGTAGTTGTGTGGGGTTTTTTTCTTTCTTCGGTCTGTTCCCCAATTTCATGTTAGTTTATGTACGCTGCTGGTATAAAATCTCGTTACCCGTGCTTTGTATTTACGGGTACGGAAATGAGGAAGCTGAAATGAGCTGAACCCGAAAAAGTGTGGAATGATTTGTGTGTGCGTGTGTGAGTGGACCGGCATTTGACGCCGGACGCATCCAGTCGTACACACTCACCGCACCGGTGATTGTGTGAAGGAACCGTTTAGTGTCCGTGAAGGTGGGGTTTGTGTATTGTGGTAGTGTGGTACCTTGCAGCCGTTTGCAATGTTTGTATGAATTGTTGCAAGTAGCGTTGGCAGAGCTTCGTACAGCCTGGAAGAGAATTCTACAGCTGCAGCGAGCAGTATCGAAGCAATCGCTGTAGGAGATGGAGTGTGACAGACTGAAGAGATTGTAAATTAAAGTGAATTTGCAGATCATTTTAAAACGAGGTAAAACAATTGATTTTATAAAACTGTGCCCTTAAACTATCATACCTTCCTAAGAAGATCTTCTCGTCTTATTATCTTTTTCTCTCTTAACTTTTCAGCAACGAACGTACGCTCAATAAAAACGCAAAATAAAGCCGGCCACACAGTGCGAATACTAAAACCGCTTACTAATCACCATGCCATTACCAGCACGCCACCACCACATTGATCGCCGATTGTCGATAGTGATTACCTGTGATAATTAAAATTATTTCCACAATTTTCCGCTCAACTGAACCATTTCGGAGCAAGGGCGCACAATTTTGGGCAATTTATAATGATTTCGCTTGTAACGGCCGGGAAAAGTTGTGCTGGTGCTTCCTGTTTCTGTGCACTGTTGTTCCCGGCGGTACGATTTCTTCGTTTGTTTTGGTGGCGAGCAGTTGCTGGAGAATAATAAAAAGCCACGAAATTGTTGCTTCACTGCTTCACTGGCGAGGTGTACACAGAGAGAGAGAGGGAGCGAACAAGAACACCCACAGAAAAAAGAGAGACAGAAAAGAATATGGTGATTGTTTTTCGTACCGGTTTGCTGTGGCGGGCCGAAACAATTCGCTCGAAGGTTGTTTGTCGAGAACTTCCACCGCCACCGCCAAACCGTCAAGCAAAACCAGCACAAGGATGCTTTCGCGTACGCGAAACGGTCAATTGCCTATCGCGCCCGTTACTCCTGGGCATCGGTAGCCGAGCGTGCAATACTAGCCTTTATATATTTCATAATTTTTATCGTTGCGCTACGCTTTTTTTCTTCTCTCCCCGTCCCAGTTTTGTTTTCTTCCCTACGAATCAGGCCAAAACTTTTGGTATTTACACAATTTGCTGCCCAATCGTAACCGTACCGCTTTTGTGTTGTGAATCAAAAACAAAAAAAAAAAGCCGGAAAAAAGGGTAGAATTATCGCGTATTCAATTCAATTACTGCTCTGTTCAGTGAGTTTTCGATGGATTTGTTTATTCGAACATCATAATTATGAATCTTTTCCTTCACCTTCATTTCAACGGCGTGCGGATTCGCGGTGGTTTCTGGCAGCATTAATGAGCTTGTCGAAAAGCGTTGCGGTTCCGAACGTCACGGGCAAGGATACTCAGCGAATGGACGCTGAAGTACAGGTTGCGGGAAGTTTATTTTACCCGGAACGGGCACGCCATTGTGGTGATTTGAACGTTAAGGAACAATATGCTCGCCAGAAATGGGTGCTTGAGTTGCAGGTAAGGCGAGCACCGAGAGCAATCGAAACTGGCAAACAACAGCCAATCGTACCAGCGGACCAGATATTGCATAACGCTGTACACAGGGCAAGTAGAATTGATGGTAGAAATACGATAGTTGCAGTATGGTTGAGGCGTCCGTAACACATCTTTGCTCCATCACGTAACAGCTTATAACACATACGCGCGAGAGCAAGACTTGCCACACTGAAGCGCGCTTAGAAAAATGAGCATCAACACACGGCGTCGGCTTCCGACGCTACAGAATGCGAAACACCTTCCCGAATTCTTCGAATGGCTGCAGAATAGTTGAAAACGGCCTGTGCCGATGTGGATTAGACACATTCCTTGCAAACTCCCAACCCGGGTGTTCCAAATTTGCTACCGTACCTTGAGAGGCGGAATCATTATGCCACCAATTATGGTCTCACCTGTAGAGAAATGTTTGCTCCGGGCGTTCCTTTTGTTGTGGGTGGTGTCTGGTGTAAGTCTGCTGTTAAAAACGCACCCATTATAGTGTGCTGAGCAACGTCGAAGGACTTTTCCTTTGAGCGTCTGTTGAGGTTGATGCAGGGTGGGATGTAGTTTAATAAATTGTTGGAAGTACCAGTGCCGAGACATCTGATAAAGAAGTTCGTAGTTATTGCCTGCTTTAAGACGCTTTTGTTGTGCTTTAATGTGAATAGCATAAAAGTAGGCATTATTCTTGCAAGAGAGCGTAATTCAATGAACGCTCTTATTAATTAAGTCTTCATTAGAATGTGCTATGCATTAGTAGTACCTTGAAGTATAGAATATTTATGCACCGGAAGTCACTCGATGCTAACTGGATAAGATAGATAGATAGATAGATTTAGGCGCAATGTCCGCATCAACAACATCCATCTTTAAATCACACTCATCAAAACTAGCGACTTCGGAAATCCGCGTTTACTATGCAGCTCTTGCATCTATCTAACATGTGACCCACCCCTGGGGGCCAATTGCTTCGCGTGTACAGAAGAAATGCTGTGTACCTTCCATTCTGCACCCGTTTAGGGCTAATGATTAGCAAACACGATCGAGTTTCCTTCGTTCTTTGCCCGTGGCAAAAGCAGTTCCGTACTACCGGCAGCTTCACCTCACTACTCACGAACGGGTTACACTATAAAGCGCCTAATGAGATGAAGGTGGTAAACGTGCAAAGTGCTGATTAGTACGATTTATGCCGTGCACCGTTCCGCTTTTGTGTGTGCGTAAAGATATTCTTTCGAATATAAATTCGATTCATTTGCAAATTCTTTTGAAGCATCCTTACCTAGACCACCTTGTCAGGTTTGCGATTCGGTATATACGGGAGCACATTGGCGAAACAGCAAGAGCGTACCTTTCAGCCAACGCTTTCCCAACCTCCGATGTGGGGACGAGAGAAAAAAAAACAAAGTTTTGCATCCTTTGATCAATGTTCGCCGTCATGTGCGCCCGGGACCAGACATGGAAGAGTTTAAACTCTGCCTGACTGGTTCTTCCGGTTGTCGCATGTTGTGCAGTTTCTTTTGATTCTGAGATGCTAGATTCCTCGTCTGCTTTTTTTTTATCTCGTTCGCCATTTCGAGGTCCACCAGGGATGAGGTTCTCCGGAACGTTGTGTGCAATGTTTGCAAAAAAATAAAGCAAACTACCCAAGGATACTAAAAACGCCGAACGCTCCACTCTCAGACACGTCAGCCCGTGTCGGGCCGTGGATCGAATTGACGCCATAAATCTTCGTTTCGTCCCTTTGCACCGGGAAGACGGTTCTCGTGTGCGATAAGCGAACCCTCTCCATCCCCCACTAAACTATCAGCTCGATCAAAATCAGAATCTGCCGGAATATGCCGGTCGGAGGACTCGAGGACTCCTAGCCGGGTGCGCGCAACATCCCCGGGCACCCCGGGCCGGTGGTAAAGTTTTGTGCAGCGATTGTAAACAAGCAATCAATCGAATCGGGAGCGAATTATTTGCAAAATATTACCCCTTCCCGGGCACAGGACGGGACGCACCCGTACGGGTTGCAGGATTTGGCTGTGGGAAAAAGGCGTAGAAAATCATGGCGCACGCCATGAATCGTCCGATACCGCAAAAGCTGGCGGCAGCTACTATCTATCTTTTAACTAGCGCTGACGCAAGCAGTTCCGGCGGCAAAGGAGCTATCTCAGGGACACGATAAGACCTGATGCTGGCGCAGTTTTTACGGCGCCGGAAGTTTGGTGTGCGGGAAGGGTATTTTTTGGAAACGATGTTGCTGTTTGCTAAAATTCAAACTTCTCAAACCGAGCGGGCCCCGGCGAACCCTCTCGACATCGACGTCTTGAAGGTGGTGCGTCTGGTACGCTTCCGACGAGGACTTCGGGACGGTGGACGCGTCATCGAAGCATCAATTAGTTTCTCGAAGCCCTGTCCCCCTATCCTTACGGCCGAACCTGGGATGGAAGGAAGCGAAATTATCAAATATTAATGGTCTCCATCTGCTGCCAATTGGACGTAAATGCCCAACATCACGGTTCATCCAGGGTTTTTTTGTGGAGGAGGCGTCAGCTACAGGGAGGAGCAGGAGACCGCACCACGCTCTACCACGGGTGATGTCGAGGCACGTTCTAGAGTTGTGATTATCTGTTTATGGAGCAATTTGCAGCGACACACAACGCAATTCGGTTCCCACTGCCGAACCCCGGTAGTAAGCGCAAAAAAACCCGGGCGCTTCGTAATAATTAAAGACGCATGACGCAAAATGAAGATCAATGAATGGCAGATTGCTGGCCGGAAGACGAACCCAGGCGCGTGACAGGGAAGATAACGTGACGAAAGCAGTGGCTCACACGCAGCGGACTGGGAAGAAGAAACAGGAAGAAGAAAAAAAAAGCACAGAAAACTTGTCCCGAAATGACATCATCACACGGCGTGTTACAGCGGGACACGCTGTGACGGACATACCCTTATCCCTGGAGGTGATGACGAAATTGCTCGCTTGTCTTCTTGAGCTTGGGACGAACCACAATCGCGGCAAGGTGTGCTGCCCGGGGAAATTGTGTTAGATGGGGAGTCGGAGAAATAGACGAAGGATAAGATGTTCTTGACTTGCAGGAAGAAGAAACAAGGGTTGGAAGGCTCTTACCGGCGTGTTTCAACATTCGGCACGTCACCTTTGCCTGGCAGAAGAAGGATACGGACAATGGAGTCCGTACACTCTTAATGGTCACACACATCAGCTCGGGTGCCAATGACCCACGTTTGGTAGTGGAGGCCTGTTGGATGGTGCAGGGCCGTGTGCGGCACATGTGACAGGACATATGAGCAACGAGATAAATCACTTTGCCGAACCTTTTCCTCAACCGTGAGCACGAATCAGCAATTTTCCCATGTGACATATTTTTTGCCTTCTGCACTCCCTAGTGTCTTGTCACCATTATTCTTTACCTACTCGGAAGCACGGGACTCTGGACGCGCTTCCTCGTACATCCTGCGGGGAAAGGTTCGCAAAAGACGAACCGTGCTAGGGTATAAAAGAGGAAAAATTAGTTTTAAAATTGTTTGCAAGCTTATGGTTATCTTCACAGCTCTGGACAAACTTTAAAGCATCTTTCAAACCAGAATGGGATGCTTCCCAGTGTTTGATGATGATGTCGGAAATTGGTTTAACATCTCGCTTCCCGCTTTACGACAAGTAGGTAATAGTGGTTTATATGGTTGTGATGATAAAACTGAACATGAGCATCAAACGAAACTATACACGGGCTGGATCGGTGCGAACGATTTACGAGCATTGAATCGTAAGAGAAAAAAACAGTAGCTAAACCCAACCGAACTACTACTGCAGTTCGAGTGAGTTGACAAAAAGTTAAGTAGAACCAGTGTGACAGCTTAGTGACAACCCAGCTTTCGGAACGCTTCCTCGCTTGACACCAGAACTACATTATTAACCTGCTAATTCCGTCACCTTTGCCGCTCAAAAAGGGAAGGCGAAAATAAAGAATATACGAAACACACACCTGTGCAATTTGGAGTGCACGATGAGGTGGGAAAATAAAACCAAAAACACTGCACATATTGACACGCAGAACAACAATGACTGGTTTGCTCGTTACGGGCAGCGAACGGAACGAAGCAAACCTGTCAATTAGCTGTCACCCGGCATAACCACAAATACGCCAGATGATGATACACCGGCAGTGTATACCCGTTATTGAAATCTCGTTTTGCCATTTTTTTGTGTTGTTGTTAGGTGCGCTGTACTGAACACTAACATCCAGCGAGCGAAAAAGAGAGAGAGAGGAGCAAAGCACACCAAACACCACACACCACGGCACTTGTCATCGTGCTCTAGTGAATGCACCCTTTATTCTGGACTCCTGTTGACGTACATCTGCCAGTGTGTTTGCGTGGCTTGTGGGCCAGTTCGAACCGATACCGGTAAGGACCGGCACGTACACACAAGGTTCGCGCTCGTCCCCGTCGATTGGGTGTCATTGAAAAGGCATAAATAATCATGATCCTGTTTATTTGCATTGGTGTGCTCGTTCCGAAAACCCGACCTTTTCACTTCATTCTCACCGGTGTGTGTGTGTGTGTGTGTGTGTGTGTGTGTGTGTGTGTGTGTGTGGTAAACAAACGTGCAATAGATTCATCATCCGATTGACAGTGCAAAAACCGAACACCAACGACCGGTTTCAACCTGTTGTGTGACATCTCTATACACCCTAGCAACCTGCAGAACGTGGATTTGTTTTCTTTCTGTTTTATTTGGAAGCCGGAAGCATCAGCCAGCGTCACGGTTTGGTACTGTGGGCGCAGGCAAAATATTGCACATTCTGCCGGACCGGGCCACAAACGATGGCCGTAACCGCTGGGTTAGTGTAGGCAATAGTAGCACGGTAGTGTGTGGTTGTGCTTTTGACATTTATTTTTATCTCCAAATACTGCTCTTGTTCATGTATTCTAGCCTGGTATCGTCAATCCTTCCGTTGGCCGCTATGATTCCCAGTAGCCGTTGGGTTGGTTTTAACGAGCGAGCGTACCCAGTTGTTGCAGGTCACGTTGTCAAATTCGCATGACAGTGGAACCCGATTGCACAACGTAGGAGACGACTATTCTGTGTGTGTGTGGCAGCTGCACGGAACGTTTATCCTCGAAGGTAACACCCCGTATTTCATCATACGGCGTACAGGCACCGTACACAATACTATCCTCGCACAATACCGGGTTCCAATACAGTTCCTCTTGCGGCTATAGAAACAGCCAGTACAGCAAGTGTATTGTAATTGCAGTACGGAGGCGATGTTGCCCATCGTTCGGCTAACTACATCACTTTGACAGAACGACCAAAAACGCTGGGGCCTGATGTTCTTTTTTGTCTTTTAGGCAGCACGGTGATGTTCCGGTGCGCCGCGCTAGTTAACACGAGCACACATTGGAGAATAGCGATCGAAACCATCACCATGGGCACCGGGCACCAGGGAGGGCTTAGCCGCATCATCGGCCGGTACGCTTTGCGGTCGCCAAACACCAGCAAGATCGAAACCGGGCAAACGTGTGTAGTAAGGTGAGACTGGGCGTCTGTTGCATGCAAATCATGTCCCTAAATCGAACAACGAATTAGCTTGATAGCATACGCTTTAATGGCGTTTCCCGGCTGGTTGATGTGTGTTTGGTCTCGCCTGTCTCGCTTGTTACGATTATTTGTTACCCACCTGTTGCGACAGTGCGGTGGTGCTGTGGGCAACCTGCGACGGAGTAGTGTACGGTGAAGAAACGCACAAACAAGTGTGTATTTGCCCGCTGTCCCGGTTGCGAGTCACCACTGCCTACCAGGGCTTTCTGATGCGGAATGTAATTTTAATAGTTTTTTAAGCATCTTTTAAACGTCTAGTGTTTGGGTTTTTGTGGTTATGTTACGTTGGATGTGGGGAAGGTAACAACAATGCTCCCCAAACCCACACTCCACCGGCTAGACGATAGTAAAATAGTTAATTAATCAGCAGTGTTTGTTCTCACACCGTCGCCCGCTGCTGGCAGGCGAAAAATATGAGTCTCACGTTTTATGGGCGCCATTTTAAAGTTAACGACAAGCATACATCACACCAACGGGGTGCGTTGGAATGGGACGGGCAAAACAGGCCTATCATTATCGCTGGGCGGTGTGTAGTTACTATCGGAAAGTAGTTTAGCAGTTGATTATATCTGCCGGCAGGAGCACCACCACCCAGTAACAGGTACTCAATTACCGGGCGTAGCTTCTTCAAACGCTCGTTTTTACGATACGTCAGTCGTAAACGATTTTGCTGCAGAGGTACCACCAACCGGGGAAAAGGTTTCCGATGATTATCTCGTTTAAGGTGGTGCTAATTCGTGAATCGTAAATTTTACTGCAACCCGGCCCAATTCGGCCCACCCATTCATCAGATAGCTATTTTAATAGTTGTTTGAAATCGCATCACATCTTTGGGCCCCTCCTTGACACAGCAGCTACCGTCTGTGGTACAGACAGTGAGGAATTCTATTTAGTCCTTATGTCAGTTAATGTCATCCGGGTCGCAGGCCACATCACCGTGCCGGGTGACATTAATGCGTTTAAATGAGTTTCAAAAAACTGTGGTTTAATCAAACAGCGCTCCAATTAATGTTTTTTTTTTATCCCCCCAAAAACAAAAACTCAAAAAACGCACCGATTGCTGTGTCAACGTTTTGTTTGCTCATATTTGCTTGATGACTGTAATTGCCTGGGCATCGGTAGCCGAGCGTGCAATACTAGCCTTTATATATTTCATAATTTTTATCGTTGCACTACGCTTTTTTTCTTCTCTCCCCGTCCCAGTTTTGTTTTCTTCCTACGAATCAGGCCAAAACTTTTGGTATTTACACAATTTGCTGCCCAATCGTAACCGTACCGCTTTTGTGTTGTGAATCAAAAACAAAAAAAAAGCCGGAAAAAAGGGTAGAATTATCGCGTATTCAATTCAATTACTGCTCTGTTCAGTGAGTTTTCGATGGATTTGTTTATTCGAACATCATAATTATGAATCTTTTCCTTCACCTTCATTTCAGCGGCGTGCGGATTCGCGGTGGTTTCTGGCAGCATTAATGAGCTTGTCGAAAAGCGTTGTATGATGCGGTTCCGAACGTCACGGGCAAGGATACTCAGCGAATGGACGCTGAAGTACAGGTTGCGGGAAGTTTATTTTACCCGGAACGGGCACGCCATTGTGGTGATTTGAACGTTAAGGAACAATATGCTCGCCAGAAATGGGTGCTTGAGTTGCAGGTAAGGCGAGCACCGAGAGCAATCGGAACTGGCAAACAACAGCCAATCGTGCCAGCGGACCAGATATTGCATAACGCTGTACACAGGGCAAGTAGAATTGATGGTAGGAATACGATAGTTGCAGTATGGTTGAGGCGTTCGTACCACATCTTTCATCCATCACGTAACAGCTTATAACACATACGCGCGAGAGCAAGACTTGCCACACTGAAGCGCGCTTAGAAAAATGAGCATCAACACACGGCGTCGGCTTCCGACGCTACAGAATGCGAAACACCTTCCCGAATTCTTCGAATGGCTGCAGAATAGTTGAAAACGGCCTGTGCCGATGTGGATTAGACACATTCCTTGCAAACTCCCAACCCGGGTGTTCCAAATTTGCTACCGTACCTTGAGAGGCGGAATCATTATGCCACCGATTATGGTCTCACCTGTAGGGACATGTTTGCTCCGGGCGTACCTTTTGTTGTGGGTGGTGTCTGGTGTAAGTCTGCTGTTAAAAACGCACCCATTATAGTGTGCTGAGCAACGTCGAAGGACTTTTCCTTTGAGCGTCTGTTGAGGTTGATGCAGGGTGGGATGTAGTTTAATAAATTGTTGGAAGTACCAGTGCCGAGACATCTGATAAAGAAGTTCGTAGTTATTGCCTGCTTTAAGACGCTTTTGTTGTGCTTTAATGTGAATAGCATAAAAGTAGGCATTATTCTTGCAAGAGAGCGTAATTCAATGAACGCACTCATTATTTTCTATGAAATCTTCATTAGGATGTGCCATGCATTAGTAGTACCTATAGAATATTTATGCACAGGAAGTCACTCGATGCTAACTGGATAAGATAGATAGATAGATAGATTTAGGCGCAATGTCCACATCAACAACATCCATCTTTAAATCACACTCATCAAAACTAGCGACTTCGAAGATCTGCGTTTACTATGCAGCTCTTGCATCTACCCAACATGTGACCCACCCTCGGGGGCCAATTGATTCGCGTGTACAGAAGAAATGCTGTGTACCTTCCATTCTGCACCCGTTTAGGGCTAATGATTAGCAAACACGATCGAGTTTCCTTCGTTCTTTGCCCGTGGCAAAAGCAGTTCCGTACTACCGGCAGCTTCACCTCACTACTCACGAACGGGTTACACTATAAAGCGCCTAATGAGATGAAGGTGGTAAACGTGCAAAGTGCTGATTAGTACGATTTATGCCGTGCACCGTTCCGCTTTTGTGTGTGCGTAAAGATATTCTTTCGAATATAAATTCGATTCATTTGCAAATTCTTTTGAAGCATCCTTACCTAGACCACCTTGTCAGGTTTGCGATTCGGTATATACGGGAGCACATTGGCGAAACAGCAAGAGCGTACCTTTCAGCCAACGCTTTCCCAACCTCCGATGTAGGGACGAGAGAAAAAAAAAACAAAGTTTTGCATCCTTTGATCAATGTTCGCCGTCATGTGCGCCCGGGACCAGACATGGAAGAGTTTAAACTCTGCCTGACTGGTTCTTCCGGTTGTCGCATGTTGTGCAGTTTCTTTTGATTCTAAGATGCTAGATTCCTCGTCTGCTTTTTTTTATCTCGTTCGCCATTTCGAGATCCACCAGGGATGAGGTTCTCCGGAACGTTGGGTGCAATGTTTGCAAAAAAATAAAGCAAACTACCCAAGGATACTAAAAACGCCGAACGCTCCACTTTTGATTCTAAGATGCTAGATTCCTCGTCTGCTTTTTTTTATCTCGTTCGCCATTTCGAGATCCACCAGGGATGAGGTTCTCCGGAACGTTGGGTGCAATGTTTGCAAAAAAATAAAGCAAACTACCCAAGGATACTAAAAACGCCGAACGCTCCACTCTCAGACACGTCAGCCCGTGTCGGGCCGTGGATCGAATTGACGCCATAAATCTTCGTTTCGTCCCTTTGCACCGGGAAGACGGTTCTCGTGTGCGATAAGCGAACCCTCTCCATCCCCCACTAAACTATCAGCTCGATCAAAATCAGAATCTGCCGGAATATGCCGGTCGGAGGACTCGAGGACTCCTAGCCGGGTGCGCGCAACATCCCCGGGCACCCCGGGCCGGTGGTAAAGTTTTGTGCAGCGATTGTAAACAAGCAATCAATCGAATCGGGAGCGAATTATTTGCAAAATATTACCCCTTCCCGGGCACAGGACGGGACGCACCCGTACGGGTTGCAGGATTTGGCTGTGGGAAAAAGGCGTAGAAAATCATGGCGCACGCCATGAATCGTCCGATACCGCAAAAGCTGGCGGCAGCTACTATCTATCTTTTAACTAGCGCTGACGCAAGCAGTTCCGGCGGCAAAGGAGCTATCTCAGGGACACGATAAGACCTGATGCTGGCGCAGTTTTTACGGCGCCGGAAGTTTGGTGTGCGGGAAGGGTATTTTTTGGAAACGATGTTGCTGTTTGCTAAAATTCAAACTTCTCAAACCGAGCGGGCCCCGGCGAACCCTCTCGACATCGACGTCTTGAAGGTGGTGCGTCTGGTACGCTTCCGACGAGGACTTCGGGACGGTGGACGCGTCATCGAAGCATCAATTAGTTTCTCGAAGCCCTGTCCCCCTATCCTTACGGCCGAACCTGGGATGGAAGGAAGCGAAATTATCAAATATTAATGGTCTCCATCTGCTGCCAATTGGACGTAAATGCCCAACATCACGGTTCATCCAGGGTTTTTTTGTGGAGGAGGCGTCAGCTACAGGGAGGAGCAGGAGACCGCACCACGCTCTACCACGGGTGATGTCGAGGCACGTTCTAGAGTTGTGATTATCTGTTTATGGAGCAATTTGCAGCGACACACAACGCAATTCGGTTCCCACTGCCGAACCCCGGTAGTAAGCGCAAAAAAACCCGGGCGCTTCGTAATAATTAAAGACGCATGACGCAAAATGAAGATCAATGAATGGCAGATTGCTGGCCGGAAGACGAACCCAGGCGCGTGACAGGGAAGATAACGTGACGAAAGCAGTGGCTCACACGCAGCGGACTGGGAAGAAGAAACAGGAAGAAGAAAAAAAAAGCACAGAAAACTTGTCCCGAAATGACATCATCACACGGCGTGTTACAGCGGGACACGCTGTGACGGACATACCCTTATCCCTGGAGGTGATGACGAAATTGCTCGCTTGTCTTCTTGAGCTTGGGACGAACCACAATCGCGGCAAGGTGTGCTGCCCGGGGAAATTGTGTTAGATGGGGAGTCGGAGAAATAGACGAAGGATAAGATGTTCTTGACTTGCAGGAAGAAGAAACAAGGGTTGGAAGGCTCTTACCGGCGTGTTTCAACATTCGGCACGTCACCTTTGCCTGGCAGAAGAAGGATACGGACAATGGAGTCCGTACACTCTTAATGGTCACACACATCAGCTCGGGTGCCAATGACCCACGTTTGGTAGTGGAGGCCTGTTGGATGGTGCAGGGCCGTGTGCGGCACATGTGACAGGACATATGAGCAACGAGATAAATCACTTTGCCGAACCTTTTCCTCAACCGTGAGCACGAATCAGCAATTTTCCCATGTGACATATTTTTTGCCTTCTGCACTCCCTAGTGTCTTGTCACCATTATTCTTTACCTACTCGGAAGCACGGGACTCTGGACGCGCTTCCTCGTACATCCTGCGGGGAAAGGTTCGCAAAAGACGAACCGTGCTAGGGTATAAAAGAGGAAAAATTAGTTTTAAAATTGTTTGCAAGCTTATGGTTATCTTCACAGCTCTGGACAAACTTTAAAGCATCTTTCAAACCAGAATGGGATGCTTCCCGGTGTTTGATGATGATGTCGGAAATTGGTTTAACATCTCGCTTCCCGCTTTACGACAAGTAGGTAATAGTGGTTTATATGGTTGTGATGATAAAACTGAACATGAGCATCAAACAAAACTATGCACGGGCTGGATCGGTGCGAACGATTTACGAGCACTGAATCGTACGATAAAAAAAAAATCAGTAGCTAAACCCAACCGAACTACTACTGCAGTTCGAGTGAGTTGACAAAAAGTTAAGTAGAACCAGCGTGACAGCTTAGTGACAACCCAGCTTTCGGAACGCTTCCTCGCTTGACACCAGAACTACATTATTAACCTGCTAATTCCGTCACCTTTGCCGCTCAAAAAGGGAAGGCGAAAATAACGAATATACGAAACACACACCTGTGCAATTTGGAGTGCACGATGAGGTGGGAAAATAAAACCAAAAACACTGCACATATTGACACGCAGAACAACAATGACTGGTTTGCTCGTTACGGGCAGCGAACGGAACGAAGCAAACCTGTCAATTAGCTGTCACCCGGCATAACCACAAATACGCCAGATGATGATACACCGGCAGTGTATACCCGTTATTGAAATCTCGTTTTGCCATTTTTTTGTGTTGTTGTTAGGTGCGCTGTACTGAACACTAACATCCAGCGAGCGAAAAAGAGAGAGAGAGAGGAGCAAAGCACACCAAACACCACACACCACGGCACTTGTCATCGTGCTCTAGTGAATGCACCCTTTATTCTGGACTCCTGTTGACGTACATCTGCCAGTGTGTTTGCGTGGCTTGTGGGCCAGTTCGAACCGATACCGGTAAGGACCGGCACGTACACACAAGATTCGCGCTCGTCCCCATCGATTGGGTGTCATTGAAAAGGCATAAATAATCATGATCCTGTTTATTTGCGTTGGTGTGCTCGTTCCGAAAACCCGACCTTTTCACTTCATTCTCACCGGTGTGTGTGTGTGTGTGTGTGGTAAACAAACGTGCAATAGATTCATCATCCGATTGACAGTGCAAAAACCGAACACCAACGACCGGTTTCAACCTGTTGTGTGACATCTCTATACACCCTAGCAACCTGCAGAACGTGGATTTGTTTTCTTTCTGTTTTATTTGGAAGCCGGAAGCATCAGCCAGCGTCACGGTTTGGTACTGTGGGCGCAGGCAAAATATTGCACATTCTGCCGGACCGGGCCACAAACGATGGCCGTAACCGCTGGGTTAGTGTAGGCAATAGTAGCACGGTAGTGTGTGGTTGTGCTTTTGACATTTATTTTTATCTCCAAATACTGCTCTTGTTCATCTTTTCTAGCCTGGTATCGTCAATCCTTCCGTTGGCCGCTTCCAGTAGCCGTTGGGTTGGTTTTAACGAGCGAGCGTACCCAGTTGTTGCAGGTCACGTTGTCAAATTCGCATGACAGTGGAACCCGATTGCACAACGCAGGAGACGACTATTCTGTGTGTGTGGCAGCTGCACGGAACGTTTATCCTCGAAGGTAACACCCCGTATTTCATCATACGGCGTACAGGCACCACACAATACTATCCTCGCACAATACCGGGTTCCAATACAGTTCCTCTTGCGGCTATAGAAACAGCCAGTACAGCAAGTGTATTGTAATTGCAGTACGGAGGCGATGTTGCCCATCGTTCGGCTAACTACATCACTTTGACAGAACGACCAAAAACGCTGGGGCCTGATGTTCTTTTTTGTCTTTTAGGCAGCACGGTGATGTTCCGGTGCGCCGCGCTAGTTAACACGAGCACACATTGGAGAATAGCGATCGAAACCATCACCATGGGCACCGGGCACCAGGGAGGGCTTAGCCGCATCATCGGCCGGTACGCTTTGCGGTCGCCAAACACCAGCAAGATCGAAACCGGGCAAACGTGTGTAGTAAGGTGAGACTGGGCGTCTGTTGCATGCAAATCATGTCCCTAAATCGAACAACGAATTAGCTTGATAGCATACGCTTTAATGGCGTTTCCCGGCTGGTTGATGTGTGTTTGGTCTCGCCTGTCTCGCTTGTTACGATTATTTGTTACCCACCTGTTGCGACAGTGCGGTGGTGCTGTGGGCAACCTGCGACGGAGTAGTGTACGGTGAAGAAACGCACAAACAAGTGTGTATTTGCCCGCTGTCCCGGTTGCGAGTCACCACAGCCTACCAGGGCTTTCTGATGCGGAATGTAATTTTAATAGTTTTTTAAGCATCTTTTAAACGTCTAGTGTTTGGGTTTTTGTGGTTATGTTACGTTGGATGTGGGGAAGGTAACAACAATGCTCCCCAAACCCACACTCCGTCTCGCCTGTCTCGCTTGTTACGATTATTTGTTACCCACCTGTTGCGACAGTGCGGTGGTGCTGTGGGCAACCTGCGACGGAGTAGTGTACGGTGAAGAAACGCACAAACAAGTGTGTATTTGCCCGCTGTCCCGGTTGCGAGTCACCACAGCCTACCAGGGCTTTCTGATGCGGAATGTAATTTTAATAGTTTTTTAAGCATCTTTTAAACGTCTAGTGTTTGGGTTTTTGTGGTTATGTTACGTTGGATGTGGGGAAGGTAACAACAATGCTCCCCAAACCCACACTCCACCGGCTAGACGATAGTAAAATAGTTAATTAATCAGCAGTGTTTGTTCTCACACCGTCGCCCGCTGCTGGCAGGCGAAAAATATGAGTCTCACGTTTTATGGGCGCCATTTTAAAGTTAACGACAAGCATACATCACACCAACGGGGTGCGTTGGAATGGGACGGGCAAAACAGGCCTATCATTATCGCTGGGCGGTGTGTAGTTACTATCGGAAAGTAGTTTAGCAGTTGATTATATCTGCCGGCAGGAGCACCACCACCCAGTAACAGGTACTCAATTACCGGGCGTAGCTTCTTCAAACGCTCGTTTTTACGATACGTCAGTCGTAAACGATTTTGCTGCAGAGGTACCACCAACCGGGGAAAAGGTTTCCGATGATTATCTCGTTTAAGGTGGTGCTAATTCGTGAATCGTAAATTTTACTGCAACCCGGCCCAATTCGGCCCACCCATTCATCAGATAGCTATTTTAATAGTTGTTTGAAATCGCATCACATCCTTGGGCCCCTCCTTGGCACAGCAGCTACCGTCTGTGGTGCAGGCAGTGAGGAATTCTATTTAGTGCTTATGTCAGCTAATGTTATCCGGGTCGCAGGCCACATCACCATGCCGGGTGACATTAATGCGTTTAAATGAGTTTCAAAAAACTGTGGTTTAATCAAACAGCGCTCCAATTAATGTTTTTTTTTTATCCCCCCAAAAACAAAAACTCAAAAAACGCACCGATTGCTGTGTCAACGTTTTGTTTGCTCATATTTGCTTGATGACTGTAATTGAGCATAGGACCACTTCTAGTGCTTGACGAGTGCGACATGTTGTGTGTGTGCTTGTTTTTGGTCTCCCCATTTTTTTGCTGTTGTTGTTTTCATCCTACTCTAAACCTCAGTTTGCTGTGCGCCGGTTGATGTCCATCGTCGTCCGGTTGGTAGCGGTACGATTCCTGGCACGTTTGTCATTGTCACCGTGGACGTGGGAGTGTCGTTTCAGCTGAAGTGGTGGTCTCTGGTAGAGTAGAGTTTTATTTTGTGCTTTCGTTTGCTCGTACCGTGTCCACACCAACCCCGGGCACGAACAGGGGGTGGGCCGCAAATCTCTTTATTCTGGACGACATCCTCATCCGAGTGAAGGACTCAATTATGTGATTATTGAACATCACTACCCCGGGACCATTATACAGTAGAACCTGGGGCCAGTGGATCTCGGTTTACGGTCGGTAATTCATTCCATCGGTCAGCGTTCTTTTTTCGTCGCTTTTTCGTAACATACCGTCAACCTTCAACGTCGTCGGTACCACACGGAGATTCGAGGATCTCGAGGGAATTTCCATTTCTAGAACATCATGCCCATGTGAGCTTCGTGCTGGTGTATCCGCCGGCTTTTTCTTTTTCTGTAGTCGCTGTCGTCGACGTAGTCTCTTTGCTTCCACCTGACCTGGTCCACGGCAACCGCAATCCTCCCGGCTGGAGTCAGGGAGTCATTTGCCTGCACCGGGCGGTTGGGTGACCTGTCAACGGATCGTCGGTTCGTAAAACCTTCCCAACAATGGGGCGAGATATCGTATCAGAGAGAGAGAGGGAGCGAACAAGAACACCCACAGAAAAAAGAGAGACAGAAAAGAATATGGTGATTGTTTTTCGTACCGGTTTGCTGTGGCGGGCCGAAACAATTCGCTCGAAGGTTGTTTGTCGAGAACTTCCACCGCCACCGCCAAACCGTCAAGCAAAACCAGCACAAGGATGCTTTCGCGTACGCGAAACGGTCAATTGCCTATCGCGCCCGTTACTCCTGGGCATCGGTAGCCGAGCGTGCAATACTAGCCTTTATATATTTCATAATTTTTATCGTTGCACTACGCTTTTTTTCTTCTCTCCCCGTCCCAGTTTTGTTTTCTTCCTACGAATCAGGCCAAAACTTTTGGTATTTACACAATTTGCTGCCCAATCGTAACCGTACCGCTTTTGTGTTGTGAATCAAAAACAAAAAAAAAGCCGGAAAAAAGGGTAGAATTATCGCGTATTCAATTCAATTACTGCTCTGTTCAGTGAGTTTTCGATGGATTTGTTTATTCGAACATCATAATTATGAATCTTTTCCTTCACCTTCATTTCAACGGCGTGCGGATTCGCGGTGGTTTCTGGCAGCATTAATGAGCTTGTCGAAAAGCGTTGCGGTTCCGAACGTCACGGGCAAGGATACTCAGCGAATGGACGCTGAAGTACAGGTTGCGGGAAGTTTATTTTACCCGGAACGGGCACGCCATTGTGGTGATTTGAACGTTAAGGAACAATATGCTCGCCAGAAATGGGTGCTTGAGTTGCAGGTAAGGCGAGCACCGAGAGCAATCGGAACTGGCAAACAACAGCCAATCGTGCCAGCGGACCAGATATTGCATAACGCTGTACACAGGGCAAGTAGAATTGATGGTAGGAATACGATAGTTGCAGTATGGTTGAGGCGTTCGTACCACATCTTTCATCCATCACGTAACAGCTTATAACACATACGCGCGAGAGCAAGACTTGCCACACTGAAGCGCGCTTAGAAAAATGAGCATCAACACACGGCGTCGGCTTCCGACGCTACAGAATGCGAAACACCTTCCCGAATTCTTCGAATGGCTGCAGAATAGTTGAAAACGGCCTGTGCCGATGTGGATTAGACACATTCCTTGCAAACTCCCAACCCGGGTGTTCCAAATTTGCTACCGTACCTTGAGAGGCGGAATCATTATGCCACCGATTATGGTCTCACCTGTAGGGAAATGTTTGCTCCGGGCGTACCTTTTGTTGTGGGTGGTGTCTGGTGTAAGTCTGCTGTTAAAAACGCACCCATTATAGTGTGCTGAGCAATGTCGAAGGACTTTTCCTTTGAGCGTCTGTTGAGGTTGATGCAGGGTGGTATGTAGTTTAATAAATTGTTGGAAGTACCAGTGCCGAGACATCTGATAAAGAAGTTCGTAGTTATTGCCTGCTTTAAGACGCTTTTGTTGTGCTTTAATGTGAATAGCATAAAAGTAGGCATTATTCTTGCAAGAGAGCGTAATTCAATGAACGCACTCATTATTTTCTATGAAATCTTCATTAGGATGTGCCATGCATTAGTAGTACCTATAGAATATTTATGCACAGGAAGTCACTCGATGCTAACTGGATAAGATAGATAGATAGATAGATTTAGGCGCAATGTCCACATCAACAACATCCATCTTTAAATCACACTCATCAAAACTAGCGACTTCGAAGATCTGCGTTTACTATGCAGCTCTTGCATCTACCCAACATGTGACCCACCCTCGGGGGCCAATTGATTCGCGTGTACAGAAGAAATGCTGTGTACCTTCCATTCTGCACCCGTTTAGGGCTAATGATTAGCAAACACGATCGAGTTTCCTTCGTTCTTTGCCCGTGGCAAAAGCAGTTCCGTACTACCGGCAGCTTCACCTCACTACTCACGAACGGGTTACACTATAAAGCGCCTAATGAGATGAAGGTGGTAAACGTGCAAAGTGCTGATTAGTACGATTTATGCCGTGCACCGTTCCGCTTTTGTGTGTGCGTAAAGATATTCTTTCGAATATAAATTCGATTCATTTGCAAATTCTTTTGAAGCATCCTTACCTAGACCACCTTGTCAGGTTTGCGATTCGGTATATACGGGAGCACATTGGCGAAACAGCAAGAGCGTACCTTTCAGCCAACGCTTTCCCAACCTCCGATGTGGGGACGAGAGAAAAAAAAACAAAGTTTTGCATCCTTTGATCAATGTTCGCCGTCATGTGCGCCCGGGACCAGACATGGAAGAGTTTAAACTCTGCCTGACTGGTTCTTCCGGTTGTCGCATGTTGTGCAGTTTCTTTTGATTCTGAGATGCTAGATTCCTCGTCTGCTTTTTTTTTATCTCGTTCGCCATTTCGAGGTCCACCAGGGATGAGGTTCTCCGGAACGTTGTGTGCAATGTTTGCAAAAAAATAAAGCAAACTACCCAAGGATACTAAAAACGCCGAACGCTCCACTCTCAGACACGTCAGCCCGTGTCGGGCCGTGGATCGAATTGACGCCATAAATCTTCGTTTCGTCCCTTTGCACCGGGAAGACGGTTCTCGTGTGCGATAAGCGAACCCTCTCCATCCCCCACTAAACTATCAGCTCGATCAAAATCAGAATCTGCCGGAATATGCCGGTCGGAGGACTCGAGGACTCCTAGCCGGGTGCGCGCAACATCCCCGGGCACCCCGGGCCGGTGGTAAAGTTTTGTGCAGCGATTGTAAACAAGCAATCAATCGAATCGGGAGCGAATTATTTGCAAAATATTACCCCTTCCCGGGCACAGGACGGGACGCACCCGTACGGGTTGCAGGATTTGGCTGTGGGAAAAAGGCGTAGAAAATCATGGCGCACGCCATGAATCGTCCGATACCGCAAAAGCTGGCGGCAGCTACTATCTATCTTTTAACTAGCGCTGACGCAAGCAGTTCCGGCGGCAAAGGAGCTATCTCAGGGACACGATAAGACCTGATGCTGGCGCAGTTTTTACGGCGCCGGAAGTTTGGTGTGCGGGAAGGGTATTTTTTGGAAACGATGTTGCTGTTTGCTAAAATTCAAACTTCTCAAACCGAGCGGGCCCCGGCGAACCCTCTCGACATCGACGTCTTGAAGGTGGTGCGTCTGGTACGCTTCCGACGAGGACTTCGGGACGGTGGACGCGTCATCGAAGCATCAATTAGTTTCTCGAAGCCCTGTCCCCCTATCCTTACGGCCGAACCTGGGATGGAAGGAAGCGAAATTATCAAATATTAATGGTCTCCATCTGCTGCCAATTGGACGTAAATGCCCAACATCACGGTTCATCCAGGGTTTTTTTGTGGAGGAGGCGTCAGCTACAGGGAGGAGCAGGAGACCGCACCACGCTCTACCACGGGTGATGTCGAGACACGTTCTAGAGTTGTGATTATCTGTTTATGGAGCAATTTGCAGCGACACACAACGCAATTCGGTTCCCACTGCCGAACCCCGGTAGTAAGCGCAAAAAAACCCGGGCGCTTCGTAATAATTAAAGACGCATGACGCAAAATGAAGATCAATGAATGGCAGATTGCTGGCCGGAAGACGAACCCAGGCGCGTGACAGGGAAGATAACGTGACGAAAGCAGTGGCTCACACGCAGCGGACTGGGAAGAAGAAACAGGAAGAAGAAAAAAAAAGCACAGAAAACTTGTCCCGAAATGACATCATCACACGGCGTGTTACAGCGGGACACGCTGTGACGGACATACCCTTATCCCTGGAGGTGATGACGAAATTGCTCGCTTGTCTTCTTGAGCTTGGGACGAACCACAATCGCGGCAAGGTGTGCTGCCCGGGGAAATTGTGTTAGATGGGGAGTCGGAGAAATAGACGAAGGATAAGATGTTCTTGACTTGCAGGAAGAAGAAACAAGGGTTGGAAGGCTCTTACCGGCGTGTTTCAACATTCGGCACGTCACCTTTGCCTGGCAGAAGAAGGATACGGACAATGGAGTCCGTACACTCTTAATGGTCACACACATCAGCTCGGGTGCCAATGACCCACGTTTGGTAGTGGAGGCCTGTTGGATGGTGCAGGGCCGTGTGCGGCACATGTGACAGGACATATGAGCAACGAGATAAATCACTTTGCCGAACCTTTTCCTCAACCGTGAGCACGAATCAGCAATTTTCCCATGTGACATATTTTTTGCCTTCTGCACTCCCTAGTGTCTTGTCACCATTATTCTTTACCTACTCGGAAGCACGGGACTCTGGACGCGCTTCCTCGTACATCCTGCGGGGAAAGGTTCGCAAAAGACGAACCGTGCTAGGGTATAAAAGAGGAAAAATTAGTTTTAAAATTGTTTGCAAGCTTATGGTTATCTTCACAGCTCTGGACAAACTTTAAAGCATCTTTCAAACCAGAATGGGATGCTTCCCAGTGTTTGATGATGATGTCGGAAATTGGTTTAACATCTCGCTTCCCGCTTTACGACAAGTAGGTAATAGCGGTTTATATGGTTGTGATGATAAAACTGAACATGAGCATCAAACAAAACTATGCACGGGCTGGATCGGTGCGAACGATTTACGAGCACTGAATCGTACGATAAAAAAAAAATCAGTAGCTAAACCCAACCGAACTACTACTGCAGTTCGAGTGAGTTGACAAAAAGTTAAGTAGAACCAGTGTGACAGCTTAGTGACAACCCAGCTTTCGGAACGCTTCCTCGCTTGACACCAGAACTACATTATTAACCTGCTAATTCCGTCACCTTTGCCGCTCAAAAAGGGAAGGCGAAAATAAAGAATATACGAAACACACACCTGTGCAATTTGGAGTGCACGATGAGGTGGGAAAATAAAACCAAAAACACTGCACATATTGACACGCAGAACAACAATGACTGGTTTGCTCGTTACCGGCAGCAAACGGAACGAAGCAAACCTGTCAATTAGCTGTCACCCGGCATAACCACAAATACGCCAGATGATGATACACCGGCAGTGTATACCCGTTATTGAAATCTCGTTTTGCCATTTTTTTGTGTTGTTGTTAGGTGCGCTGTACTGAACACTAACATCCAGCGAGCGAAAAAGAGAGAGAGAGAGGAGCAAAGCACACCAAACACCACACACCACGGCACTTGTCATCGTGCTCTAGTGAATGCACCCTTTATTCTGGACTCCTGTTGACGTACATCTGCCAGTGTGTTTGCGTGGCTTGTGGGCCAGTTCGAACCGATACCGGTAAGGACCGGCACGTACACACAAGGTTCGCGCTCGTCCCCGTCGATTGGGTGTCATTGAAAAGGCATAAATAATCATGATCCTGTTTATTTGCATTGGTGTGCTCGTTCCGAAAACCCGACCTTTTCACTTCATTCTCACCTGTGTGTGTGTGTGTGTGTGTGTGTGTGTGGTAAACAAACGTGCAATAGATTCATCATCCGATTGACAGTGCAAAAACCGAACACCAACGACCGGTTTCAACCTGTTGTGTGACATCTCTATACACCCTAGCAACCTGCAGAACGTGGATTTGTTTTCCTTCTGTTTTATTTGGAAGCCGGAAGCATCAGCCAGCGTCACGGTTTGGTACTGTGGGCGCAGGCAAAATATTGCACATTCTGCCGGACCGGGCCACAAACGATGGCCGTAACCGCTGGGTTAGTGTAGGCAATAGTAGCACGGTAGTGTGTGGTTGTGCTTTTGGCATTTATTTTTATCTCCAAATACTGCTCTTGTTCATCTTTTCTAGCCTGGTATCGTCAATCCTTCCGTTGGCCGCTTCCAGTAGCCGTTGGGTTGGTTTTAACGAGCGAGCGTACCCAGTTGTTGCAGGTCACGTTGTCAAATTCGCATGACAGTGGAACCCGATTGCACAACGCAGGAGACGACTATTCTGTGTGTGTGGCAGCTGCACGGAACGTTTATCCTCGAAGGTAACACCCCGTATTTCATCATACGGCGTACAGGCACCACACAATACTATCCTCGCACAATACCGGGTTCCAATACAGTTCCTCTTGCGGCTATAGAAACAGCCAGTACAGCAAGTGTATTGTAATTGCAGTACGGAGGCGATGTTGCCCATCGTTCGGCTAACTACATCACTTTGACAGAACGACCAAAAACGCTGG
>KZ061710.1:215268-283861 GCA_002091835.1 Anopheles maculatus | reverse complement strand
CCCCCCTCCCCCTCCATTGCCTGCTTGTTCCACGTGTGTGTGTGTTGCAAAAGTACCAATAACCGAGGGGTCAGGACCCTAACCCAGTTTTCAAGTGCACGACCTTGAAATCTCGAAGCCATCAGAAATAATATGATTACTTTCTATTTACCCTTCCCCCCCTTTTCACCGCCGTTCCATCTCCTCTAACTCGAACCCAAAGAGGGAACACCGGGGGGAAAGGAACGGGGGAACAAAGTCTGGAAACTCTTTCCAGCAACTTTTGCCCAAGCTCGTGAAGGTTTTGCCGCGTGCCGGGAGTGGGTTGTGTGTGGGTGCGTTTTTTTTTCGCCCCGCAAACAGTATGGAAGGGAAGTAGTTGAGTTTCAGTTTTTAGATCGAGCAGGCTAAGCTTGTGCTAAATTTGAGTGCTTTTGTTACCATAGCTTTGCTCTGCACTATAGTATGCCACCGACCGCGCCTGTATTTGAAGTTTGCCTGATGGAGACCGAGCCTGCGGACGCATACACAGACTCACAAACAGTGAAGAAGAGCGAGATCTTCTTTGGCAGGTTTGTGGTTTTTGGGAGGGGAGGCTCATATGCGGCTGCCGGTGGAAAATTGTGAATGAAAACCCATTGAGCGGTTGTCGATATTTGTGGCGAGCGAAGGCGTTGCGATATTAAAGACACGCTGGAGGTTGTCCCGAATAATCACCCCATGCTGCTAATACACGTCACAATTGCATTGTCTCGAATAATTTCTTTAGCGATGAAGGTTTAGGCGCTCGAGTACAAATCTCAACTCCTGAGGATTTTTCGAGCTCAAATCTTCGAGATATCGCATACGAAACACCCTCACTAAAAGAACAGTATGCATATATACAAACTAAACGCCACATACATACATGCACCCTCACCTCGTTCGGTTACAAAAAAAAGGGAGGACTCTCGAGGAATCCCTGGTGGTTGTATGCATGCTGCCGTCGTCCTATTCTGCTCCGCTCAACCTGATAATGTGGTTCATCGAAGAGTGCAAACTCTCCCTTTCTACGCTTGCCACTGCCACCGGTACACGCTCGAGGGGATGTAAGCGTAAATGTTTCTCCGCATTCTTTCCAACTCATTAAATGCCTTAATTAGAGACTCATCCAGCTATCATTCTGTTTTTGGTGAAAACCCAACCACCTCCGGGGAACATCCGTATTCCCACGCCACGGTGCGGTTGCCTGTCCCGGTGGTAGAGCGAGTTTAGAGTTCCTGTTGTTGGAAACAGGGAAGTGTTTCCTTTTTCGGGCAACATCTTATCCATATCTTCATCCCCGTGTCGCGTCCACCAACCACGGAGCTAACTACCGCTGACTGGATGAACTCTGGGAATAGGAATGGGTTTTTGGTGGGACGCAAGGCTAACGTTATTAGACTACTATCTCGGGATGGCCTACGGGAACGCGGTTGGCTGTGGGCCGCTTTAACTCTGCCCGCCAAAGCAAGTGTGCCGAGTATTAGCCGATCGTAAAAATCAGAAACATCGACGTTAAAGATGGCCACCGGTGGCAGAATCAGGGCATCACCCTTCCAGAGGAGGGTTTTTTTTTCGTTGTTGTTGCTGCACGATTTAATTATCTGCCAGCCAGGATCTTTCGAGCTCGTAACTTGTTCACCCACGACCATGAGCACTGGTTTTCGGGTGGCTTGGACTGACCCGAGGGGTTGTGGTGGCCACAGCTGTCCGCTGCCGGACATTCGTTGTTCGGGGCTGACCGTTCGTATCTCGCTGCTGCTATCGCTATTACTCGTCAGGCCCAATTAATGGGCAGGATATTTACACATGTTCTGAGGGCAGTGTTGGTAGTTGGTGCGAATACCGCACAGGCCGACCGTTTTTAACGTCTTCTCCCTTTTTAAGAGCAGATAATCATTTCCGGCCAGTCGGAGAAGTTCTGGACCGTACGGTTTATGTAGATGCTTGGCTGTTCTCGGTTTTCTCTCGCCTCCCTTCGACGACGGTAGAACGCTGCCTTTGTGACCTACTGTCTCACGCCAGCCAACGTCCATGTTCCGATGGTGCTGCAAAACCAAGCGGTGCGTGCGTTTCTTCGCTGTGTTGCAGCGACTTTCTTCTGCCTTTCCCGAAAGTCCAGTGATTATCTTTATTGTTGTCGTTAATTAACTCACTCTCGCTACACGCTCCAGCTCGAAACCGGAAATGCGGGAAATCCCAAAAAGCCGACGGTACTGCTAGAGAGGCGCCACAGCGTGAAGCATCATCGAACGCATCCGTGGGGAGGGGAGTTCGGCACATTCTACACGCCACATCACGTAATGCGGCGCGTAATTATGGGGGGCGGGAGGGGGCTTGCACATCTGAAGCGCTACTGCAACGGAGCCGGCTCGTAAAAGCGTCTAGTTGGATGGGCGGAAGGATTTACCTTGTGTCAAGCATGACATTAATTGTTTCTTGTTCTCGGCTGTGGCACGGGTGTCCTCCCGGTTACGAAAACTCATCACTGTTGTGCTAATGAATGTAGAAGTGCGGCTGTGTGTGTGCGTGTGCGATTCATTTCATCAAAACGTGTGTAGAGACAGAGATGGAGCAGGCTGAGCAGCCTGCTGAATGATGCTCTTATTATGCTGGATTTGATGTGTTAAAGTTGGGAAGAGGATCTTCGGTGGGCGAAAAGCACCAACGAATTAAGGTGTTGACAGATGTAAGAGTGCACATGTGTGGTGCAGTAACGTATATCGCTGTAGGAGAATAATGCTCCATAATATCGGTAGAACAAAAAAGTCTAATTTTAATCTTGTTTCTTACAGGAATTTCTTAAACCAGATATCCTTCGCTGCCATCTAAGCACTCAAAGTGTGTACCTGGAACGAAACAACAGCTCCTGTTACACGGCACACTTTTGCTCCCGGGTATTACATCGGTGCAGTACGCTACACGCTTGATGTCCAGCAACAAGAATTCAAGATGGCGTGAGTTTCATCCAAGCTCCAACTCGTAGTGAAAGGAGTAGGAGAGGTGTACTAAGAAATTGTTTTGTTGTTGTGCTTCTCGTACACAAACCTTACCCGGTAGGGGTTGGGAGATCTTCCCGACGATTGGCAAAGGAAAATGGCCTCATCTTGTGGCCCATTCCCGCCGGGTCTGTGTGCGCTTCGGCCGACGGTAGAGAAGCTCAAACTTCCCTATTCCAAACAGTGTGCACCGGGAGAGATCCTTTGGCGAGCTCGGTGAAAGCAATATCCCTCACTCGACGCTGAGCAGCCTGCTGAATGATGCTCTTATTATGCTGGATTTGATGTGTTAAAGTTGGGAAGAGAATCTTCGGTGGGCGAAAAGAACCAACGAATTAAGGTGTTGACAGATGTAAGAGTGCACATGTGTGTTGCAGTAACGTATATCGCTGTAGGAGAATAATTCTCCATAATATCGGTAGAACAAAAAAAATCTAATTTTAATCTTGTTTCTTACAGGAATTTCTTAAACCAGATATCCTTCGCTGCCATCTAAGCACTCAAAGTGTGTACCTGGAACGAAACAACAGCTCCTGTTACACGGCACACTTTTGCTCCCGGGTATTACATCGGTGCAGTACGCTACACGCTTGATGTCCAGCAACAAGAATTCAAGATGGCGTGAGTTTCATCCAAGCTCCAACTCGTAGTGAAAGGAGTAGGAGAGGTGTACTAAGAAATTGTTTTGTTGTTGTGCTTCTCGTACACAAACCTTACCCGGTAGGGGTTGGGAGATCTTCCCGACGATTGGCAAAGGAAAATGGCCTCATCTTGTGGCCCATTCCCGCCGGGTCTGTGTGCGCTTCGGCCGACGGTAGAGAAGCTCAAACTTCCCTATTCCAAACAGTGTGCACCGGGAGAGATCCTTTGGCGAGCTCGGTGAAAGCAATATCCCTCACTCGACCATCGGCCGACTGATAGCCGTCGTCATCTTTATTGCAAAGTCAATACCGAGTACTAGGCCCCAGACTCGGTGACACAAAGCCGCCGGTGTGTGTGTGTGTGTGTGTGTGTGGATGGGTGGAGACCCATACCGTGCCAAAGGTCCCGGAACTCTGGCACTGTGCAAAAGGCTGTTGAACAATAATCAAATTTCATACAACATTAAACCATACAAATACTTGCTAAACTTTGCTTTGCTTGAAAATTGAATCGAATCAATTCGCTTCATTTCATCCCCGACCCATCTCACCATCCGCCACGCCGGGGCACCCCGGGGTTAATCGGGCCGGACCGGGGGTGATGAGGACTCATCCGGAGTGTTCGGATTTCCTCCACCGGATTGGGGCGACAGCCATCGTTTTGTCCCGTTTGACTCTCTCTCTCTTTGTGCGTGTGTGTGTGTGTGTGTGTGTGTGTGTGTTTCGGTATTGTTGGGGAGCCTATAGGAAGTACCGTCACTGTAGTTACTGGTGTTTCTGAGCGATTTAATGTATTTCATTTCGCTGTTTGCGCTGTGGAATGTGTTGCAAGTGACGCTAGCGGCGAGCAAAGGCTGAAAATGGAGTCAATTTCGTTTGGCCAATTTGTAGTGAAAAGAAGGCGAACAAACCGAGGCGGTTGGGGGAAGAGTGCACGGAACGGAACATCAGGAAATTCACCAGCGAGGAAGGTTTGGGCGGGGTACGGCTTGCGACTGCAAAAGGGGTTTCCGTTCCGTTCTGGGCAAATAGAGCAACAAATCGTTTGAAAACCAAATCGCCCGGAGCTCAGCTATCATGGAGCGTGATCGGCTTGATGCTGGGCAGCGCTGCTACCTACGGCAGATCACCAGCTCACATGACGATTGATGAGTTTGACAGTCGAAGACGACTCTCCAATATCAATAAAATAGTTTTAACGAAATGGCGGGTACGGGAATTGTTTTCTTTGTACGCTTCCCCGTAAGCCGGGCGCACATTCTTGCCTACATTCAGGTTACGACTTCGTCGTCTACACAGCGTAACCGACGACGGGTGTACCGAGCAGGGCGTGAACTCATGTGTGACTGAGTAAAATTACCCCTGACGCTCTGTTCCGTTTTGCGAAGGTGGGTCGGAGCAGCTAAAAGGGGCATTTTCTTACCATTTATTGGGCGACCAACAACGACAAAAAAGAAAAACAACCTTCCGACAAAACAACAAAAGCCAAACACGCGAATGTCGGCACGGGATATTGGTGGAGAAAAAGTAAAATGTTTCCAACTTACTCTGTCCCACACCGACCGTCGCAGGAAGAGGAAGGCTTGTGGTGCAACAGTCTCGCCAAGCCGGAATTTATTTCCTCAATTTCCAATCATCTTCCTACGCGGCGTTTGTTCTTGCGAAATCGAAAATCGCGAATGTGCCGTCACTGCTGACACTCGCCAGTGTAGGACGCCGTGCCGTGAATATCAAGGTAGTTGGTGGCGCTTGATCCCATTTTATTACGCGCTCTGGCTCACCTTTCCGTGCGAGACGATGGCTTCAAATTCAATTGTCGTAGCGTGGAAACTATCGGGCTCGAAAGTTGTGCCGGCATAAATCGGTACGCGCCGGGATTACCATTTGTTTTACGCGGGGATGCTCGGCGATAACCTCTCCAGCAGCTACCGTAGAATGGCGTGGCAGTTAAGTGATGTTTTATTGTTAGTTTTTGAGGCGACTCCTGCGACTCAATCCCCGGGTGACAGTAATGGTCAAATTGGGTTAAAGGTTGCTACCAGGAGAGTTTACTGCAGTAGCATGAATATCTTGAAAGCACTTTAATTTCTCGTCTGAAGTAAAGTCGTGCCAGGATCTCGCTGTGCCTTGAAGTTATTGTCCTGGATAGTAGACTCACGACGACATAGAGATACTTGATATGGATGAAATTCATCCCACAGTTCTTAAGTGACTTATAATAAGAATAGCTCCGCTATTCAAGTACCTCCCGCACCAGTACAGCTGCCCTCCAGATGTTGCCCTTTTTATCACACTAAACAGGTGATGAGGACTTGCCGTTGGAGAACACAGACGAGAAAAAAAACAACAACAGAGCAACCCTAATCCATTCGCTAAGCACATGTTGCGTGTGTCCTTGCGCCTTTTCCTGTAAAATATTCCTGGCCATCCAGCCTCCCCCATAAGATTTCTTCAAGGGTTTTGTAAGCCGCTGTTTAAAGCACTTCTCCTTCACTTTTCACCGTGCAAAGGGAGAGAGAGAGAGAGAGAGCATAAAAAAACTCCCATTTATCACTCACCGCTCGGAGGATCATCAACTCGGGAACATTATAAATCACCATACGTGATGACGTATGCGTTCCGTCAGGTTCGCGCCCAGTTGGTGTGTTTTGGGTGCGTAGCAGAAACAAGGACGCACGCCCATGGGTGACGAATGGATAAATGATGTGGAAAATGACTGTCTTAAAACAAGCCGGTCGCTCGGTGTAGCCTGTTGGCATTCAGCAGCAACCCGAGACGGGGTGACGTTGACACTCACTCCAACCGAAATGCTCACAGCGGTGACAGCTTTGTGACGCAACTGGTCAAAATGCTGCCTTTTTTTTTTTTGCTGCGTTGCTGAGTCCTCGTTCCCGTTTTCTAATGTCTAAACGCGGTGGCAATCGTGCCCTGTTCGGAAGTCTTAAAAATTCAGCCGCTCAAGATAAAAGCCCGGTAAGCTCGGTAAGCGGTTTTCTGGAGTGGTGCCGTCTAGTGTTGGCAACAACTTGCCGGTAGCAGATTGTCAGGGCGCTAGTGTCTACTCGAGTGGAACGATGCCGGGGTTCCGCTTCACCGGAACTACTGATAGGGTTTAATTTACAAAGATCTAGCAAATCATGTCTCGCGTCTTGTGTGTGTCGTGGTGTATAAGACAGATACTATGTTTTTTTCTTTCTCGTTACAGTGTACCAACGAAATTCTAGCCGAGGAACGCAACATAATCAACTCGCAGCCAAGGATGGAAAGCTGTCAGCGATTTTCAGGAGAACGTCTAAGACGGCATCCAGCGGGACACATTTTTCGTCCAAAACCCGACCGGTGGTGGGATGATTAACCCTTTTTTTGCCCGGACCCCCTCCCCCGTACCCGGTAAGCGAAACCTGCCACGGCACGCCAAAACGTCAAAAGCCTTGCCGACGGCAAGAGTGTGAGGACAGTCATTAAATATTCAAATACAATTCCTTTTTGCAGCAGCACGGTGCTCGATGTTTCCGCGTTTCGCTTCGCTGAAATCCCGCTGGCGGACAAGTCGTTAAGGTTTGGGACACACAATCCATCAACGGGACGTTTCGGAAGATATTTGTTGCTTGTCGGGAGCGGGCCACTGGTGGTAATGGACGCGTCCTGTAGAATCGCTTGCATTGGTGCGAATTTTAACGCACAAGACAATGGGTGTGCCCGTGTGGAAGATGTGCGCTAATGTGGTAACGAGATGTACTGGGTCTTGCAAGACTGCACGGTGTACACACAATGGCTGCCGAACGATCTTGTTCCGTATAAAAGCGGGAACACTGATACTATTGCGAAGCGGACATCGAGACATCGGTGGAAGGCAATTGTGAATAAATAATTTCAATTTTGATTACAACGCCTCCTAGTGTATCCGAGGTAAGAATATGAAACAACAACAAAAAAAAGGTATCAACATGTCTGCCCAATAACATTTCTTTTGTTTTTTTTCTTCACAGAAATCACAAGCTTCTAGATGCTGTTGACAGTTTTGATCCTCGCACCCGTGTGCGCTTGGTGGTTTTAGGTCCACCGTTTTCCAATTCCAAAACGGAACCGCCCGAGTGGTCGCGTCTAAATGTAGGCAAAACAGCCACCGTGACGGTTCTATTGACACAAGTTGATTAGGTTATCAGACGAGCGTGACAACAAACGTTAACCTCACCGACGCAAAAGAGAGAGAGAGATCGCGAAAGGAGTAAAAGAGCTAGTGGCATTTGTATTTGTAAATGGTGGCCGGTGACGTTCGTGCTTTATGCCGAGTTCACCGGTAGCACTAAATCTTGGGAAAGGATTATACTGGGCAGACAAAAAACTCCTCCCCTTGGGGTGGGAAGAAAGCGGATATTGATTGAAAGGTTGTCGGATTACAGACAGGACATGACTTTTGCGAGTGCAAATTGATGAACAAATCCGTACCGGTGCCGATCGCTTGGAGACCACTCGGACGGGTGAAATCAAGTTTTTAAGTGGACCAAAACGGGTCAAATGGCGGGGGAGGAGATCGAGCAAGGGTTGGACGATTTTTGTGTGCAATTGTCAAACGGTGAAATTAGCATTTTGGGCTGCGCGGGCCGCAGTGTTGGGGTCGCGGTGGATGGTGTTTAATATTTATTTATTAAAGAAGATGATGGCGCTTGATTTGTGGGATTTGTAGCACGGCGACGAGTTAGTGGGTACATTAAATTTGGAAAGATTTTGCGGAGGGTAAAGAAAATACTTGCGACAGCAAAATAATAGACGAGAGATCCATCATCTGTCAACTGTCATCTTCATTTTGTTTTTGTGTGGTAGTGCATTTGCGGAAGCGATGGCAGGCTGCAGTCAGATATTCTAGTCAGTCAGTCTAGACGAATGCAAGAAGAAATTGTAGTGTATCGCGGTAGGTGTCCTACCTATACACGCTCTATTCAGCTATTTTGTCGTTGTATCCTTGTTTTTACTTCTTCTATTCCTGTTTTATGTTTTGTGATGTAATTCTTGTTTGCTTTGTGTTTTCGTTTTGACTGTAATGCATGCACTATGTGCTCATCAGTGTAAATGAAACACAAAAGACACACTAACCTACGGCAGCAAAAGTTGCGGCAGCTTGCGCCAACACTCACACTCAAGAAACACCTGTTTGTCAAGATATCCGTCGACGGCGCACCGTTCGGTGTTCGATTTGATTTGATTTTATAATTAAACACCTTGCCCACACTCACACACACACACACACACACACACACACACACACACACACACACACACACACGGCAAGATGCTGTACGTTCGTCGAACACATCCGGCACCGGGTGTGGGTTGTGTCGCTGAGATTTACTGGCGTGACTGACACCTATTCGCGCTTCCCGTTGAGTAATTAAATTAATTGATTCCACCATCACCAGCGCTCGCAGGGTCTTAGGATCTCTTCGTCGAAAACCGGGAGGGTGAGCATCTTGCAAACGTTGAAGATTTTACAAGGCGTGTACAGTGCAGTGCGGTCGAAGACGTGTGCGGGAGAGCAATGCGGAGGTGTCGACGCTGCTCAGCCTAGGTCCTGGTAGTGTCGTTGTGTGGTATTATCCACACCGGTACGCGACCATTGACAGGGAGAATAAACAAAACACGCACACACGCAGATAGAATTGTGGTGTGTGGTGTGCTGTTTGCCTCCGTACAAGCACCGGGAACAAAAAACCTAACGCGCCCAACGAATCGTAAAGGAAACAGGAAGACAATGACTGATTCAGTGTGTGTGTGTGTGTGGTCGGGAGTTGTCTCGCTGTGGAGACTAATCTCATTAATGCTATTGTCTGCGGTATTTCTGATAGTGTATGTAGCTCCGGAACGGAAACTAACGCGGCGTAGGTGCGCTCATTGAGTGATGAACTACGAGATGTGCACAAGGTTTTGTTCTAGCAACTATTGAGTAGGGAAAAGATGTTAGTTTTCCGATATCTTTTGCCCAACAATATTAATACAGTAAATATGCTACGAAAATTGCATACTTTTAGGCATCAAGTTGTCAATATTATAGAGATACGCATCTCTATCGCTTTCTCTCTGTATGGTTTAATTATAGCACCCATAACTGTAAGGATGCCACTTTACCCGAACTTACCAAGTATTGACCCAGTTACGGATCATCCCGTTACGACGTGGGAACACACGAGCATGGCTTTTAATTTTGTAATATTGCTTTTTCGCAACATTTGGTTCAGGAGCGACCCCAACACCCGTAACCTCCCATAACTCGAGCCACATCACCTAACCACAATGCTCGGCTAGACCCGTTGGCAGTGCCAACAACACAATCACCTATCGAAAGGGGAGGCTGTACCGGACCACAGCTCCGGCGTTGTAGTTGGGCGGGAAATCAGCTTGTAAGGACCAAACAACAGCAGCAAAAAAAAGGAACAAGCTAGAACCAACGAAAGCACCCAACAGTACAAGGGTACCCCTTTTGCGAACGGCACCTTTGGCGGTAGGCATCCACCGCCAGTAGTACAATGTCCAGTTGCGAGCGAAGATAAAAGGGACCTCGCCACTCTATATCCACTCTACCGCTGCCCAAACTACACAAATCATCGCATCCGAAACGAGGGATTCCTGGGCCCCTCCGACTGGAGTAACTTTCTTTCACTTCACAGACGTTGTTTGGCGAACCTCGGCCCGGGACCACCATTGTCGGGCACAGCGAGAACCCGGCAAACGACACGGGATAAAGCGTGTAAGCAATTTACTCTAATCATACGGTCATACGGGCCCAGATTGATAGTAAGTCTTGGCTTTCAACGGCCTTTTTCTTCCACCGTCTTGATGGGTACGACCGGGTACGGCAGATGCGCTCAGATCTCACGCCTCGCCCGACTACCACTACCCAAACCGGTACTGTCCATTTACCTGCCACGAAAGTGATATTGTTTAACTTCTGCTCTTCTTCGGGGTTGTGTCTTGGGTGTGGATGCGGGCAGTAGCAGTCACAGGCACACACACATGTAAGGATCGTTTGGGTAAGGGTCAAGACACACACACACACACACACAAATCCTTGTGCAGTGTTTTCCGCTCGATAGCGGATGCGTTGTTATGTTTGAAGTGGCCTCCGGGCTGCTACCGGCTCAACCTTCCGACCAAAACCCTGAAAATCCTTGGGTAAAAGTGGCCTTCCAGACTTTATGTGCCCATGCCAGAGCAACCGAGAGAGAGAGAGAGAGTGAGATAGTGTGGAAAATTGCATCTTAGACGAGATTTTGATTTTGTAGCACCACTTTTGAGTACAATAGCGTCCATCTTTATCTACCGTACGATGCAGGCTCTCGTGTATAGTCCATTAGAAAACGCTCACCATCAGAAGCTGTCGGGGACGGGGTCTGTGTGTTGGCCACAATAAAAGCGCATCGTAAAACCCTGAACCTCAACTACGAAACCACACCGACACTTGATTGCCGAATGATGCAATTGTAATCATCCTAATGAAATAGCACACATCACAGAGGCTCTCACGCGCACACACCCACATACATCATCAGTGCCGGGGGGACACAATCATGGCGTGGACGTGACTTTTCAGCACACACAGTGTTTTGCAATGAATGTAATGGCCGGCTTCGGAATTGTGAAGGCACACAAGTAATGGGTTTTGTTGTGGGTGAGGGTTTACACTACCGGATTGCAAGTGATAAAATAAGATTGCGAGCCCAATTTATGCATAAAACTTTATCCGTTCCCAACTGCACACACACATATGTATAAACGTCAATTTTAAAGCTTCTTTGATGGGACCAGAGCTTTGCTTTATGATGAAGACGAATTGGACTCGCTGGTCCTACTGTGTGAATCATTTCAATTAGGCGGAGCACAATAAAACGAAGCACAATATTGTCATTCACCGCAGAACGGGTTGTCCGGTGTCCTTCGCTTGACATTAATTGGTGGGATGGGTTTTTATTGTGCTTAGGAGGTGATTTTGGTGAAGCTCTTCTTCTTCTTCTTCTTTCTTGGCCTAACGACCTCTTAGGTCATGCCTGCCATTTCTGGCTTACTAGACTAATTGATACCGCATAGTTGGTTAGTCAATCCTCACTATGGCGGTGTTCGATTTGATTTGATTTTATAATTAAACACCTTGCCCACACTCACACACACACACACGGCAAGATGCTGTACGTTCGTCGAACACATCCGGCACCGGGTGTGGGTTGTGTCGCTGAGATTTACTGGCGTGACTGACACCTATTCGCGCTTCCCGTTGAGTAATTAAATTAATTGATTCCACCATCACCAGCGCTCGCAGGGTCTTAGGATCTCTTCGTCGAAAAGCGAGAGGGTGAGCATCTTGCAAACGTTGAAGATTTTGCAAGGCGTGTACAGTGCAGTGCGGTCGAAGACGTGTGCGGGAGAGCAATGCGGAGGTGTCGACGCTGCTCAGCCTAGGTCCTGGTAGTGTCGTTGTGTGGTATTATCCACACCGGTACGCGACCATTGACAGGGAGAATAAACAAAACACGCACACACGCAGATAGAATTGTGGTGTGTGGTGTGCTGTTTGCCTCCGTACAAGCACCGGGAACAAAAAACCTAACGCGCCCAACGAATCGTAAAGGAAACAGGAAGACAATGACTGATTCAGTGTGTGTGTGTGTGGTCGGAAGTTGTCTCGCTGTGGAGAGTAATCTCATTAATGCTATTGTCTGCGGTATTTCTGATAGTGTATGTAGCTCCGGAACGGAAACTAACGCGGCGTAGGTGCGCTCATTGAGTGATGAACTACGAGATGTGCACAAGGTTTTGTTCTAGCAACTATTGAGTAGGGAAAAGATGTTAGTTTTCCGATATCTTTTGCCCAACAATATTAATACAGTAAATATGCTACGAAAATTGCATACTTTTAGGCATCAAGTTGTCAATATTATAGAGATACGCATCTCTATCGCTTTCTCTCTGTATGGTTTAATTATAGCACCCATAACTGTAAGGATGCCACTTTACCCGAACTTACCAAGTATTGACCCAGTTACGGATCATCCCGTTACGACGTGGGAACACACGAGCATGGCTTTTAATTTTGTAATATTGCTTTTTCGCAACATTTGGTTCAGGAGCGACCCCAACACCCGTAACCTCCCATAACTCGAGCCACATCACCTAACCACAATGCTCGGCTAGACCCGTTGGCAGTGCCAACATCCATTTCCTGTTTAGCGGAACCACTTAAAAAGTTGTTTTGGTGCCTGCGTTACGAACCAGAAGACACATGCATGATACGGACAACCCTTGTGTCTTTTTTTTTTGTACATACCTCCCAAAGCTGGCCGAGCATCCCCTGTTTTATATCTGAACAGTCTGTTTAAATAGTGTCTTAATTTTAAAACCATTTCCTGCTTTGATTATCGTCGGTGGTCGGAGTCGAGAGGTTGGCGAAGCACAACACCCTTACGTAGCGCATAACGGGCGAGAGTGAGTTGGAGCACGACAGCAAAAAAAAGAAAGAAAACAGTAGCATTCCAGTAGCCAGCAATATAACCCCTTTTTCTTGGGTGATGGGGTTTGTGTTGGCAAAAGGACTCGACCCGGTCATGGGTGAGTGGTAAAGGACATGCAATAACATTCTCGTCGATCCCTCGATCCCTCGAATTGAAACAACAAATCACATCAAAAGCACACAATCACCTATCGAAAGGGGAGGCTGTACCGGACCACAGCTCCGGCGTTGTAGTTGGGCGGGAAATCAGCTTGTAAGGACCAAACAACAGCAGCAAAAAAAAGGAACAAGCTAGAACCAACGAAAGCACCCAACAGTACAAGGGTACCCCTTTTGCGAACGGCACCTTTGGCGGTAGGCATCCACCGCCAGTAGTACAATGTCCAGTTGCGAGCGAAGATAAAAGGGACCTCGCCACTCTATATCCACTCTACCGCTGCCCAAACTACACAAATCATCGCATCCGAAACGAGGGATTCCTGGGCCCCTCCGACTGGAGTAACTTTCTTTCACTTCACAGACGTTGTTTGGCGAACCTCGGCCCGGGACCACCATTGTCGGGCACAGCGAGAACCCGGCAAACGACACGGGATAAAGCGTGTAAGCAATTTACTCTAATCATACGGTCATACGGGCCCAGATTGATAGTAAGTCTTGGCTTTCAACGGCCTTTTTCTTCCACCGTCTTGATGGGTACGACCGGGTACGGCAGATGCGCTCAGATCTCACGCCTCGCCCGACTACCACTACCCAAACCGGTACTGTCCATTTACCTGCCACGAAAGTGATATTGTTTAACTTCTGCTCTTCTTCGGGGTTGTGTCTTGGGTGTGGATGCGGGCAGTAGCAGTCACAGGCACACACACACATGTAAGGATCGTTTGGGTAAGGGTCAAGACACACACACACACACACACAAATCCTTGTGCAGTGTTTTCCGCTCGATAGCGGATGCGTTGTTATGTTTGAAGTGGCCTCCGGGCTGCTACCGGCTCAACCTTCCGACCAAAACCCTGAAAATCCTTGGGTAAAAGTGGCCTTCCAGACTTTATTTGCCCATGCCAGAGCAACCGAGAGAGAGAGAGAGAGTGAGATAGTGTGGAAAATTGCATCTTAGACGAGATTTTGATTTTGTAGCACCACTTTTGAGTACAATAGCGTCCATCTTTATCTACCGTACGATGCAGGCTCTCGTGTATAGTCCATTAGAAAACGCTCACCATCAGAAGCTGTCGGGGACGGGGTCTGTGTGTTGGCCACAATAAAAGCGCATCGTAAAACCCTGAACCTCAACTACGAAACCACACCGACACTTGATTGCCGAATGATGCAATTGTAATCATCCTAATGAAATAGCACACATCACAGAGGCTCTCACGCGCACACACCCACATACATCATCAGTGCCGGGGGGACACAATCATGGCGTGGACGTGACTTTTCAGCACACACAGGGTTTTGCAATGAATGTAATGGCCGGCTTCGGAATTGTGAAGGCACACAAGTAATGGGTTTCGTTGTGGGTGAGGGTTTACACTACCGGATTGCAAGTGATAAAATAAGATTGCGAGCCCAATTTATGCATAAAACTTTATCCGTTCCCAACTGCACACACACATATGTATAAACGTCAATTTTAAAGCTTCTTTGATGGGACCAGAGCTTTGCTTTATGATGCAGTGGGTGAGGGTTTACACTACCGGATTGCAAGTGATAAAATAAGATTGCGAGCCCAATTTATGCATAAAACTTTATCCGTTCCCAACTGCACACACACATATGTATAAACGTCAATTTTAAAGCTTCTTTGATGGGACCAGAGCTTTGCTTTATGATGAAGACGAATTGGACTCGCTGGTCCTACTGTGTGAATCATTTCAATTAGGCGGAGCACAATAAAACGAAGCACAATATTGTCATTCACCGCAGAACGGGTTGTCCGGTGTCCTTCGCTTGACATTAATTGGTGGGATGGGTTTTTATTGTGCTTAGGAGGTGATTTTGGTGAAGCTCTTCTTCTTCTTCTTCTTTCTTGGCCTAACGACCTCTTAGGTCATGCCTGCCATTTCTGGCTTACTAGACTAATTGATACCGCATAGTTGGTTAGTCAATCCTCACTATGGGGGAACGGCCCAGATGAGACTTGAACCCCGGTCCTGCCGTGTGAAGACCGGCGCCGCTGTCGCATCACCACCGGGCCGCCCCAGGTGAAGCTATATTCGCTTAAATATGTATTAAAACGCACTTAGAAGACCACAAGATGTTACGCTAGTTGGAAATGGTTGTCAGAATCAGGTCTTTGGGAACTGTGGCACATTTAAGACACAGTTGGAAGCAAAAATCCTAACGCGGTTTGCCATTTTTGTTTTCAAGTTCTCATCATCTATATTGGATTCGACAATAAGAAGAGAAGACATATTCTTAAGTCGGGAATCAGAGTCGTAAAATGCATTGCCCTGTATATCATAGGGAGCTCTTTTGGAACTCCGGAACACATGTCAGATGCAGTTTGGATCTCTTCTTCAAGATCTATTCAACTTCAAGTTTAAGTAGTGTCGCCGCTGGATAATGATGTCCGCACAAGAACTATAGCTATAAGAAATGAACTATAACTTGGTCGAATAGGATATGCAGGATTGATTGGATTGAATAGCCATAAATTCAAGTCTCTAGCGTTGAAGTATCAACCTCTTAAAAACAACAGTCCATTTAAGAATAAGTTCTTGAATTCAGTTCATTTTATAGTTATTCTGTGTTGTTGGAAAGCTTTGTCAAGTTTTTCAGTATTATATCCGCTACAGCCACATTCGAGCTCAGTAGTATGCAAGACTTTGAAGGCTATCCTTTCTTTTTCAAGTTGTAATGAACTATCCTTGGTGGACATAGTCCAAAGACCTCATCAAATTTATAGCACAGTACATCACAATGAGTTCTTCGGAATTCTGGAACAGGGGAAAACTATCAAACTTCTTAGAATTACATCAGTTACAGGCACATTTAAGATGCAGTTGGATGAAGAATTTCTAAAGCTTTTTATCTACATCATTTCTTCAATCTTTAACTATCTCCGGATTAATCGCGAAAGGGTTGGACTCCTTCTTCAATATCAGATACTACTGTTGGAAAAATATTGGACCATCTCTTGTCACGTTTTTTAAAGATTCTGAAGTTTAGATTAAAAATTAACTCTTCCTTAAGACTCGTAATTCTTCATTTGCTGCTACTACACACCAGCAATAAGTAGCCGATGTGCCTGGTCACATCATATGAACTTAGGAAGTTGCTATAGCCCTCTACAAACAGCTCCAAAATCACCAAGCACTTGAAAAACAACATGTCGCTCACCATCCAATTGTAACTAGTCAAAAACCCGAAAGAAAGTACGACCTCATCACGCCCGATTATCGTTACTGTGTGTGTGTGTGTGTTCGTTATGAGTTGAAGCACCACGCAATAATCGGGCTTAAAGTAATATTGCAAAAACCAAATTGGACCACTTCCGCATTGAAATGTTTCAGATTTGGAATTAGACTTTTTTGTTTCTCTACTCACACTTTCCGCTCCATTTTATGATCCTAGCTCGGCAGACCGGGCCAACGCACGCCGCGAAATTGCTTTCGTACACATCTGTGCGCATTTCGTGACCATTCGGGGCCCAGTAATCTTGCTGCTGCTGCTGCTGCTGCTGCCAAGGCAAACACCAGGGCCCACAGGTCTGCACTTGAAAATTTAAATTTATCGATTTTTCATTAAAGATTATGAAAATATAAGATTGTGCCGCGCCAGGGGGGGAAGTAGAAGTTTTGGGCCTGCCTGCCTGCCATTTACGATGATGCGAGCACACTTTACGAGGGTGCGCGAAGACCGGGAGAAGCAAGAAAAGAAAAGGCCCGGCATAGAATGGGGAGCGCAACGGTTCGCGAAGAAGACGGTTAAAGATGGTTCCTGGTGGCGCGCAAAAGTTATAAAATAGTGGCCGACCGAGCGACTATAGAATGGAAAGGGACGATAGGGAGGGGGAAGTATGGGGAAGAGCAAAACGGGAATATGAACACTCGGGTCTTACTCTCAGGGCGTAAGCGTATTATAAAACCGCCACTCGTAAACCACAACTGCGCCGTTTTTCCATCGACTTGCGGTATCGGCCAGAATTAGCGTCTTACCGGGCGCAGTTTGTTTTTCCCCGAGCGTAGAAGAAAAACGTGAAAAGCAGGCAGATGGTAGGAGGCGGTTTTTTGGCTGGATGCGTACACTTGAGTCTTCGTGCCGCGGTCGACTGTTGGAACGAGCGCTCAGTCCCATGCTTTAGCGCTAGTACTCCTTTCCTTGATGGCGGATGTACACACACACACTCACACTCACACACACATATATACAGAAAGCAATACAGAGGAGAAGAAGAAGTGCAAAAGCAAAAGGATCTCGGAAGCCAAAAGCCATCCGGGCGTTGGAGAGATGGCGTGAGTGAAGGAGGACACCAACCTCGAAGCTTCCGGTTCTATCCCTCGATTCCGGTATCTTTTCTTCATCGTCTCCTCACTCTCTCTCTCTCTACACGACATTCATCTCGTGCGGTGCGAACGAAAATGAATTAACACGGCGCTAAGACACGGCAAGTCACAGACTGTGCACGCGATAATGAGAAAAACGCGCGAAAACAAGCTCGCCAACCCGGGTGTGCGTGTGTCTCATTTTTTGTTGCTGCTGCTGCTGCTCCATGAAGCGATGTGTCCCAACCGAAACCAAGAGTTGGAAAGGAAGAGTGTCGAAAGATCGAAAGAATTATTCCAAAAACTCTGGCCAAAAATGGCCTGTTGCCGGGATGGTTTTACAGGATGCGAAGTTTTTGGTCCGTAAGTCCCCAAGACATAGAGACACCGCACTCTAGTAGTGGTACGTTGCTTGCGCTGTGTGCGTGTGTGTGTGTGTATGTGGTGTCGTTTTAAAGGATTTCACAAGGGACACTTACCACCAAATATCTCTCATCCCCGAGAAAAAAATAAGACGCCCCTGACTATGTGAAGATATTTGAACTATTTTCCGACAAAATGACTGGGTTTTTGATGGCAAGTTGACGGGAATTGTTTGATGGCGGCTTCTGTGGCAAGTGTAAGTACAGCGGTTGTTAATGAGCTCCAGGAAGTGTGACGTTTAGCAGGCTGATATGCAGATATCTAGACATTAGTCATTCTATTTCAATTTAAAGTTGAAAGAATTATTTGGACAAAACCCCATAAATATTACAAGTGAAAGAATAATTAAATAAGGAGATCTTCGTCCTTGAAGTTGAAGCCTAATTGAGCCTAAGATATACAACACATCAGTTAAAAACGGTCACAAGATTTGTAGTTGCGTGCGATAATACGTTACGCGCTCGGTCTTAGCGATTGGTCGCGGCCGTGCATCCATCTTGACTTGAGTCCTGTTCCAGTTGTTGAGGACTTCGCCGGCGCGGGAAGTCGTTGGCCCAGTTTTGCCCGGTCTGTGTCCATCAAATACGCGAAAGCATCGAAAGAAAGCAAAAGGCGACTGTCGCTTAATTTCACCTCGCCTGCCTATACTCCCCACCTCCGCCGAGTACTCTACCCACCGTAGAGCTGAACGTCGGGTAGGTGCTTCTGGAAAGTTTGAGAATAAATTAAAAATTAAAAACCCACCGGAGAGTAAGCGCGTGTGTATGTGTGTGGGGCATGCAGAACCGAAGTAGAAAAGATGCGATGAAGGAAAAATGTGTATATACACGTGCCCCTAACACACACACACACACACACAGACAGACACATCCACATCTTGGCAAACGGTCTAGCAGAGTTGGTTTGGCCTACTCCTAACACAAGCTACCTGCGTCGGTTGGGTTTCCAAGGGCGACGGTAAAACTTTTGGAAGGCGTCAGAAGCCCGATATATATAAGGCAGCTCGTGGAGCACCCGAACGAACGCCAAGATGGATGGCGGGGTGACCAGTGGGACAACTTTGGCGACCAGCAACAACCCACACGCTATGCGCCACCAGTTTTGTCCCGGTGCGAAACTCTCTCTCTCCAACAGTTTTCGTCCTTACACACACACACACACACACACACACACACACACAACGCCCGATAATGGGGTCCGTCCGGCTAAGTAATCCGGGCCAGCAGCATGGTGCGGTGAGGTTGGACACATCTCTCATCTGCCTCCCATCCCTTGCCGCGTTTGATCACTTTATTAGAGTTCGGTTCGGTAAGCTGACTTGGCTCTTTGTTCGATTGGTGTGGTGAACGAGAGCACGACGGCAAAAATCGATAGTTGATTGTTTTGTCGTTGAATAGTGTGCGGTTGCTGTGGTTGCTGGCAGCAGCTTTAAGCTGAGCCGATCGTGCGTGTGTCACTGGTTGAAGTCCTTTCGGTACGCCATCGAACGCTTATAATTAGCCAACGCGACTGTATCATCTCCGGATTAACTGCTCTTAAAGTTTCGCTCGCACTCTTTGAAGTAACATCAAGTGCGGAAGTAAATCTCATTTTCGGGTTTTCCCTCGCCCACGCCGCTTCCCTGATGTGTACCATCACCTACTACCACCCCGGGGTAATTCGTTTCCACCAAAAATTCGCCGAAAAAGCCCACCAATATTCGCGGGTAAACGAGAGGCTTGGCGGGTTTGTTGATTTTCGGCAGTATCGTTGGGTATGTGTGTGTGTGTGCCTTTTTTTTCGCCCTACCATTGCGCCCACAACCCTATGGCAGCTTCAGCCAGCCCAGCAGGACGGCAGGATCACTTCCATCCATCCACCACGTGGGTCTAGCCTAATTCTCGTTAGCAGCTTGCCTGGTCCTGCCAGTTTTTACCACATTCGGTTATTAGCTGTACCGCGCGCGTTAGCTAAAGGGGGGGTTTTTGGCTTAAAATAATCTTTTATCTGCTGTACGCGCGACCGTTCCCTGGCCGGAGACGGTCGATGATGGGCTTGTCATTCGTATCGAGTCACCGCATCCCGGCCCTTCGATCTTAATTTATGTTTCTCAATCCAGTCACGTCAGCGAACAAGGGTGTTCTAATGGGAAGATATTTACATCTAATCTACATACATAATAACTGAAGCTTCGTGTCTTCGTCTTCGCAACCGTGCGTTCTAGTTGCGGGATTGGCTGATACATTTCCTGGCTGGAACTGTGAAGAAGGTGTTATTTTTAAGGATTTATTCCGTTCAGCATACTGCATCTAGGGGGGGTTTTTGGCTTAAAATAATCTTTTATCTGCTGTACGCGCGACCGTTCCCTGGCCGGAGACGGTCGATGATGGGCTTGTCATTCGTATCGAGTCACCGCATCCCGGCCCTTCGATCTTAATTTATGTTTCTCAATCCAGTCACGTCCTCATTAAAGATTCCTTCATGTAGCAGAAGGAAAAACTCTTCCCGGTAGTCCGCACCGCAACCTCCCGGGACGGTACTCATCTTACCTTATAAGCTGTGCTACACCCGACCCCTCTACTGAGGCACACGCTCGCCAAAAAGGAAGTTATTTTAATTTTTTCCTCTCTGTCTCGCTTGCTCTTCGTTCGTGCTAACCCAGCTCCGTATTTCTTTATTTTGGCAGCGCCTGTCAGATTTCGTATCTGTCAACAGTTGGCGTTGGCGGTGAGGTTAGGTTAAGAGGTATCATTACACGCGATTTCGTTACAGATGGTACGGCTAGAGCATTTGATGTTATTATACATTTATTGAACTTTAAGAATAGATCCAGGTCTGCGCAAATGATCATAGTTTTTGGAATATTGCAATTTTCTAATAACGCTAGAGTATCCTACTCTTTTAACGCCCAAAACTAGTGAAAAACTTTATTGAATGTGTACTTTGTTCAACATATTTGCATCATGAATTTCTTGAACTTCAAGATATCAGACATTGGGCTCTATAACACAACACAAACACAGAAACACTGTATGAAAGTAGTAGATGGATTGTACTTAGTTTCAATGTATTTGTGCCCGAACGCCTAGTAGTATGCAATGTTTTTTTATAAGCAGAAATAATTTAATGCCTTGATGTTCATTGCTTGAAGACTCTTGGCAATGGTTATACTTTCAATGCCCGAAAACTGTATGGAATCAATATGCATTTTGTTTGTAGTGTTCGCGTCATAAATTTCTTGAACTTCAAGATTTGAAGACTCGATGCTCCGTAGCACAACAACTTTCCCTAGGCATACTGAATCCTGGTCACGGCACCGTAATCAATATTGGAACGTCTTTTTTATAGAGTGTGTTCTTAATGACTTAACCACATAAAAATGTATTGTCGAAATGGTATAACAACAAGCTTTGTTTGATTAGTTTTTAAGAATATGCATTCTTGTCCTACTATTGAATCCTGGTTGAACGGATTGAACGGCACCATAACTAGTTTTTAAGCATCTTCTGTACGGCGTATGCTCTTTCTAATCAAAATAATATAGTAATTGGTTTTGAAGATTCAACAACAAGACTTAGTTTTGCAAATATTAGTCCTGTTTAACTCTAGTCCCATCTTATATCTAGTGTAAAGGTGTTTTCATGTAGATAAAAAAGGTTTGCTAAGCGATTTGAGAATAACACTTGTTCGATTGGTTTATCCGAATATGCATGCTTGTCCTAGTGAATCCTGATCACGGCACCATAATTAATATTTGAACGTCTTCTTTATAGCGTATGCTGTTTCTAATTGAATCAGTAAAGTAAAGGTTTTGAAGATAGAATGCAGATACAAATCTACGTTTGAACTTGTTCACCAGAACAACAAAATTTGGATGATTAGTTTTTGAGACTATTGGTCCTAGTCCTGCTGGATTCTAGTCACGGCGTCATCATTAGTTTATTTGTTTATTGGTATAATAAAAGCAATGAACCAAAAATAATATTTTCTGGCTTTACAGCCTCAAGAGGTCTTGACCTGAAATTTACCCGTCTTCCTTGACTTCGTATTACCCTTTTCTGGTAACCCAGTCTTGCGTAGCAAGACGAGGTCTTCAATACTTGGTCTTGCTGTATGAAGACTGTTGTCACAAACGTTTCTGCCACCGGATCGGCCCATATTTCTCATATAACATTAAATTCTTATGTGTTACAATAAGAGATTGATTGCTGATAAGGAAGATCCTCAAGGAGGACATATGGGCGAAGTTGCCGGTCCACGACTATAGAGGTTTTGCATCAACAAATCCAGGAAGTAATGCAGGAAGGCCCAGGAAGCTGGATTCTTGTGTCGTATAGTGGAATTCCTCGACAAAAGATGAAGAACAAGAAGGTTCCTCAAGCATTTAAGGGACAATTTATTTGTATACATTCTTGATTAAAAATAAATGAGACTTCATATTTTGATATTAAATTCTGGTCACAGCACCACATTTAACTGAATATTCTGTTCCAACCTATCTGAAAACCAAACATTCCATATCAGGCCTGCCCGTCCTGCAAAGCCGCAAACAAAGACACGCACCAAAACTGTAATCCCGGTCATGGCACCGTTCTGTTTTTGTTTTCTCGAGTTTGCTCGAGTAATGTTTATAGTGGGAGCGGCCAAAAAAACTATTAAACAGCAGTTGCGGTGCGAGTTTCGGCAACTATTAAAAGATTGCTACGGCACGAAACAGTTTTGTAGTCTCATCGATCGACCGATCGAAGAATGACACGTCGGGGAAAATGGATGATAAAGGTAGCCGTCTCGGCAACCGACCACAGATGTTAATCAGGTTGAAAGGGGACCTGAAGAAAATGGGAAGGTTGCTGTTGTTGCAGGATTTTGCTAGTTAGCTGCGTCTTTTTCTTCCTCCATTACCGCAGAGGACACCACCAAAGAGATCGTTTTAGAACAAACAACGCATAACACACACACAACCAGATAGCGTGAGAAATTCCACCGCTCGCGACGCACACGCTTTCGGGTGTTTTTTGGGAAGATGGGCTCTGTACCTAACAATGGTGGTGTGCTATATGTATCGATTAAATATTCAGCATCAGACGAAACCGGCATCTTCTGGCGTCACCGGTACGGTGGGTACCACACTGTGACAAGTGACCGCATAAGGACACGCTCGGGAATTCCAACGTTTTTTTTTTCGGCCCCGATAAAAAGAAATGTGCAGGTGTTCTGTTTTCGCTTCGCCCGTGCCGCCTTATTATGGGTGTACCTGAGTCCTCCAGTAGTTGTGTGTTTCGTTCGGTTCTAATTCATTCACCAAAGTGGTTGTTTTGCGGTTTCTTCCCCCACCGCCAGCCGAACGAGTAAACTCGGAGTTTTCGACTCTGGCCCGCAGATAGGGACCGTCGTGAACGGAACAACTGCGCACCGCCACCAAGCTGGGGGTCAGCGCGCCAAGCTGTCATTTTTCCGTGGTAGCTCAATGCCTGCCCGACAGTGGGTGTAAAGTGTCGCAATGTGATGAATAATTGATTGTATCGTAACTGCACCGAACGTGAACGACACCTGCACGACACCACCACCCTCTCTTCGGATGTGTGTTGGGAGGGTGCTTTTTTCGTTTGGCGAAAAGTAGCTGTTTCCCAGGAAATCTAATTTTTCGAGTGCTCAAAACCACTGCGGGGAAAGCCGTGCGAGTATACGGAGGTTCGTCGCCTAACACGCTCGAGATTGTACCAGCTGTACGCTGCAGGATGACGCAAATCGTGACTAGTAAAACCATATTGACGGAAACACACAAAAAACAAGAAGAACGGTCGATTGTTTCCAACGTTCCGTTGGCAACGTATCCGGCGACTATCACGCCGACTTAAGCGATTGCCAGAAAAAAGTGAAACTCTCAAAACGGTGTTCGACAAACTCGAAAGAAAATCGATGCAACGCTACGCTCAAAATCTTTATCTTTAAAGAAAGCTGCTCCACCATAAGGATGCTAGAGACCTGAAGCACCAACTTCTGCTCATATATCTGTGTATATGGGTGTGTGTGCGTATGCTCGTTTGTTAGTTTTTGTTCTTGGCACGCCACTAGACTCGTTACCGAAAGTAACCATATGCAGTTTTCTAGCAGCGCGATGTGCCGAGCGAGATAGCGATCAAGGACTTTGGTCAGGGCTTTTGGGCTCGTGAAAGTAGGAGAACAGAGCTCACACAGCGCACCTTCGCACCGGATTGGACGGCTGGTACATGGCCATGGCCGGTGTTCGGTTCTTTGCCAGTGTGCAACTGCAACTGCAACTGCGCCGCAAGAAGCACTATCCCGCAGGTACTCCCGCCGCGCTTCCTACGCAGGCACTTCAGCAGCCGATGCAGCTCGGCAAAAATTGCATTCGCGCACCACCATTACACCGAAGCTGCACGCAGTGGAAATCGTTTCGGGTGTTTCGGGTTCCGTGAGGCGGATCCAACACCAAAAAACCCGAAACGAGATGGTGCGGAATGTTTGGATGAGCGCTGGGCAGGAACACCCATCACCCATGGCCCGAGTCGGCTGTACCGGACCAGTCGTCGGGATATCGCACTGCAGGCGCTATCTCGCAAAGGATGTGCAGTGTTGGCGCAAGCGCATCCACCAGCTCCATTATCCGAGCGATGTGTAGAGTTGCCACCGTCTCGCTCACGGGCGGGCCCGAAAGGCTGTGTACGCAGCGAACACCCGAACCCCGTACCCGAACAGCGAGAGCCGCACACGAACGGCACCCGAACGGTGTCCTGCACCGGGGTTCGAGGGGTACTCCAACGGGTACCGGGTACTACGGCCGAAACAGTAACCCCTGTGTCAGTATGCTGCTAGTTCGGTGAAGGTAAAGATGAGCATTGCTTGTGTGTTGCCGTATCGGTACGATTTGGATTCACTGCTGGAGCTGCTGGTGCATTTGCTCTGGTAAGGGTGTTTTTGTCTTCGCATGTGAAGCCAGTGCCTACGGGAAGTATCGGGACACAGATCACAGTGCTGTTGTGGTAGAAATCACCTGAAATTTGCAAGCGTGACATGGATTAATGTCTCGTGCGGTGTGGTTCCAGTTGCGGATCTAGTTAGTACGGGATTAATACCTACCAATCAAACGAACCAGCCCCGGGTCCAGTTGTAGTAAGGTGGTTGGGTAGCTAGCCTACACCGTGTGCTAGCGGTGCCAAAGTGACAGTTTGAACAGTTGCGAACAGGTGTGACGTGAAGATGTCCATTGTGTAGTGGTGTTTGAACCCGATCTGCAAGATACAAAGAAGCACACATCAGGACACGGTCAGGTATGTACGACTATTCTTGTGTATCTGTGCTCTGATTTTCTTTCGGTAGCGCAAAGTTAAGATTGGGTTAGGCACCTGCAAAGAATCACTTGCACCAGAGTCTAGCATATCTATGTTCTCGAAGGTCTTCGACGTCTGGACATTGCTTGTCCCCAACGTTAAGTTGCAGCCGTAGTGCTAATTCACCTTTTCTCGACCCCAAAAGCGTTCGACCACCGGGCATTAAGTAATACAGCCGACCACGACCACACGACACTTCTATCAACCTTGTAAGGTGGCGTCCAGCGGTACCACCGACCATGTACGATCCGGCCGGTGGGCGGTGACAACGCCCGGTTTTTTTGTTGTTGTTGTGAAAATCCCACTGCGCACCAAAGCTCAAACCGAAGGTTTCGCCAGAGCTTTCTATATGTTCCTTTTTGCCCACAACGAGGGTGTCCAGTACGTGTGTCCAAGTACGTTGTGATGTTGCTAGTCCGTGTTTTAGTGTCCGGTGCACTCTCTAGAGAAATAGTGAGCGTATGTGTGAGTGTGTGTGCGCGTATTAACGTGTGTGTGTGGTTGTGAGTGCGCGTGTGGTAAACGTGTTTTGAGGGAGTCGTCGACGTAACGCGCTCACGCAGTGTCCCGGACACCTTCACTACGTTTATAGCAATCAACTCACACACGGCCGGACCCGTTCGGGGTCGTGGCCTCGCCAACGTCAGCGATGGAATGCACACCGTTCGACCACTTTCGATCGGTATGTAGCACCCAACTCAGTTTGACCGTACAGCAGAGGTACTAGTGTGAACGCTTGCAGTCTCAAGAAGACTTCGGCCCCAAAGCCATAGAATCCGCCATCTTGGTTGCGTAATTGCAAAACCTTTCAGCACCTCCGGAGAGCAGTAGTTGAGGGGGGGTGGTGGTAGCTGAGCGTGTTGACAGCACTACCTAGACGCAAGGCAAAGTTTCATTGCCGGGGGCACGCACACCTTTGAGCGTGCCTCGCGGAAATTGCTCATTTTTTTCGGGCCTTTTGTTTGGTCATTTGCAACATGGCAGAACACGCTTCTTCCGGTAAGCTCGATGAACAGTCAATACGATACGGGTATGGTACCGTTTGCCGTTCTACCTTTGTACTCCAGCGTCCCCTTATTTCGTTGTGCTGAAAGACGGAACCGAAAGAAATTTGTAAGGAATTAGACGAATTTTCCAATCGAATCAGGATTTTGTGTTTTTGGATGTAGGTTGGAAGGCAAGGTTGCAGCAATCAAGATCCGGTTCCGCGCTCCGTCTTGATGGTGGTGGCACGGTAAGGGTAATCACCGGTGATTGCTACTTGCTAATGGAACAACACGAGCGCGCGCTACAGTCTGAGTTTTGTAGCTTGCCGTGTTTTACCATTCGTCCGGAAGAGACATGTTACAGACTCGTGACATTTCCTTGACGATTGCATGATCGCAATGGTTTAGTGTGCCCACCGTAGTGAGTGTGTGTTTGTGTGGCTCTGTTTTACGAAAGAAGGTGTAGACAATAGAGAGAGAGAGAGAGCGAGAGATCCTGGCGGTAAAGTTCCTTTCGGCAAAATGTTATTATTTCGTAGCTGCTACACAGAACCAGAAGTGTCACGAACCAGTTATATGGGCTCACCTGTATGAACGGGTTCCCGTCATGCTGGTGTTTTTGATTCCCAAAAAAAGGAACCTTGCCCAGACAATGTAGGCAAACGGTAGACAAACGATTTTTGGAAACGGAACCACATTTTACTAAAGGTTCGTTTTGGGCGCTGGAATCGGTGCTATTTCTAATGGTGCGCAGGGAAATGTACAAGCTGCTTCGACACCAAACATCAACACTGTTGCGGTAACATCTGTTACCCAAATGCTCGTTTTATGCCACGTTTAACATCAACACTTTGCCAACTTCTGCAAACGCAACGCTGCTCTGCTTTGCTGTAAAAGTGTACTAATGACCATGTTAAAGCCCGGCCCCGAATGCTATCAGCAAGATGATAAAGTCAATCCGGAGCTGGTTTAAATTTCTCCAAGGATCCCCACTATCTCACACGTCATCTCGCTAAGCCTCTATCCTAAAAATGGGGTTATGTGTGTGGCAAAAAACCACAAAAACACCTTCTTTATACGCTTCCAATATCTGTCGGTCCCTTGGCGGCGGCATGTATATACTACGGTGAACCTGCTGGTGGAATCCACTCCCAAAAGGAACCGTACATGTTTGAACACTCCTGCCTGCCCGGGCCAATCACACAACTCCACACCCCACATCAGAAGCCCGGCCTGCTTCACATTCTATCTAAATCCATTATCTAATTTAAATCTCACCGGAAGCTCCGGACCAACACACTGGACGCTGCCGTAAAAAGATAATGAGCTCAAAATAAAGCCCGTAGATGTTCGCCGGGAGCAGTCGGCGATGCGCGCCTCCATCTCGAGATAGAACCCAACCCGACAACGCCACCTTACCCCGGGGCAAAGATAATCCCAGGTTTCTGCTGCTGCTGGGAAGGAACTGGCTGGCAAATATGAAATACCTACCGAGAAAAACCCTTTCCCATGCGGTATGGTTGGTGTTGGATGTAGTCGTACGTCCCTGTACCAAACAAGAAGCTGGAGATGATATTCCCGGCCTTCTGTGTGGATGTGTGTATGCGGGTTTCCAAGCACTTGGAAATATTTTAATTTTGCATCCACACCAAACCTGAAGACTGACTGAAGTGGTCTCTCTGATGCGATGACGCCTTCCGAGACAACTTTCAGGGATACCCGGTTTGGAGTTTAAGGGAGATTTATACATCGAAGCTAACTTTCTCATCCTCCAAACGGGATTCACTGCTTGCTTCGTTTGCTAACCTCCGCGCGGGTTCGCCCGAAACCATAAACGTTGGTAAATGGGAGAAAATGGTGGTTTGGTTTGGTTTGGCTGAGATGATAATAACGATCATACTTATCTCTGCGACAGAAATAAAATCATTCACCAAAAACAAAAACCCTTACACCGGGAGACAAAGGCGTTCGGTGTTGCGGCGTGAAGAATGCTTGATACGGATTGGACGAGTTTGAGAACGTACCTACGCCAATGCATACTTTTCCAAATTGCTTTGTTCCTAGTGTGATGTCTTGGAACGCGTTAAAGATTTGGTTTGATATCTGGAGGCTTGCGCCAATGCAGTTAATCGTAAAGGAGAATGTCGCCGAGTATATGATTGCCTAAGTAAATATCCGGGACAGTCTACACGTTTGACAGATGCACTAAATAAGCAACCGTAACAGTGCTCCTTACCAGTTCTTGTTTAGTCATGCTGTGTTTTGTGTCTTTTCTTGTTTGTTTGTGTGACTATGCACTAGGTTCCAGCTAGATCTGCTACTCGACAGGACGTGTGCAATATTTTTCGCTAGTATACTTCATCGTGCCTCATCATCTGACCAGTAGCAAGCATCGGTGAGCGGAGGTCACATTACCGAAGCTCCACGTTCTCTGGACGCAATCGAAACGCAAAAAGTGTGAACGAATCGCAACACGCACCCAGTTTTCGGGGTAAACCATATCGACATTAGGTGCAAGACGTTAAACGCCCGGCCCTGAAGATGATCGACAACGGGTATTCGTACGTGACGCGAGACAATCTGCGCTACACCGAGCTAAACGATGGCCGTTCGTACGCCCAGATGGGTACGCTTGCGTCACCGTCGGCGATGGCGAATCGGGGCCTGTCCGAGTATGACACCTCCGCCGTACATTTGGCCAACCATCGCCCGTACGATCCGGCCCCACAGACCGCATTCGAGCGGTACGATACGGCGTACGCACCGCAGCGTACCGCACTGTATCCGGCGGCCGCCTACGGCTACACGCAACCGACGATCATCGACGAGGAGCAGAAGTACCTCGGTGCGGACAGCAATCCACACCCGGCCGACGTACAGCAGCCTCAACCGCACCCACACCATCATCTCGGGCTCGGTGGTCCGACCGCACCGGACGCCCGCACCCATCACACCATGATGAAGGTCGAGATGGAGGACGGTGCCGGTCCGATCTATCCCCGGCCAATCTATCACTACGATCCATCCACGTGCGGTGCGATGCCGCCCGGCTTTTCCGCGATCAATCTGAGCGTGAAGGAATCGAGCCCGCCACTGCACACACCGGCTTACAAGACGGGCCCGGGCTCACCGTCGCCGAATGGGCGTCGGGCGGCCGACGAGAGGGGGAACAAGATCTCGTCCAGCAGTCCAGAGCCGCAGGTCAGCCCGACCGGTGGCCGCCGAAACAGTAGTCCCCAGGCATCGCTAGACCTGAGCTCCAACAATAGGTAGGTTGTGATCATGTTTGACCGATTCGTTTTGACTTCATTTACAAGCAATCCTACACACATCTGAGTCCCTGTACATGTTGAGACCCTCGGTGGAACTAATTGTGTGATTCCTTATCTTCTTGGCTTGGTTCAGTGGTGGTACGAGTCCCCAGTTTCCAAACCGTCAGAGTGCAAACATCACCACAAACACCAACACGACCAGCACCAGCGGCAATACGAGCAACACCAACAGCAACGCTGTGTATACGAGCGAGGTAAGCGAAAGCCGCCCGACGGAGGTGAATGCGAACGAGTACGGCAATACGGCGGACCGTCCGCTCGGTATGGGCTTTGCCCGGCCCCAACCACCGTCCGCATCATACAGCCGAGAGTCAACGCCCGACAGTGGAGGATCGTACTATGCCGATAGCTATCGCGATCAGAGTGGTAAGTAGCGGAACGTCGATCCAGCGATCGAGCGCAAACCCAATCATTGAATGTGCACGTAACCCACTTGCAGGCTATAGTCCACACACCAGCTACGGTATGGTGGTACAGCCGGACTACTCGAACGGGTATCCGAGCTACGCACCGAACGCTTACCAGTACAGTGGGCCGTACGCGAGCTCGCTCGGCACCACCGTCTATCCACCGACCGTACCGACTAGCTATCCGGCCAGTTCGAGCTCCAGCTTCGTCACACCGCCCACCCTCGGGCAGCACATAGCACCGCACGATAATCTGCTGAAGGCTGGGTAGGTATTCTTGGAGCGTTATGAAGCAGGGGGGGTCAGCTGGGTCTGTTACAACATTTCGATGAGAGTGTACTAAGCAAAGCAGTTCTTTCCTGTGCAGTTTGACTGGCTACCAGCGTCTCGAGCGACCCCAGTTTCCGTCACAATCGCAGGAGCTCAAGTGTCCAACGCCCGGGTGCGATGGGTCGGGTCACGCCACCGGCAACTACTCGTCACACCGCAGTCTATCCGGATGTCCACGGGCGTCCAAACCGAAGAGCAAGCCGCGCGATGGACAGGAATCGGAACCGTTAAGGTACGGCTGACTTCCAGGGAATCGCGCATCTGAAACGATGTATGTACTATATATTCAATTGCTCTGTTCTCGCCCTTTTACTTCAGATGTCCTATACCTGGGTGTGATGGGTCGGGTCACTCGACCGGCAAATTCCTCTCGCATCGCAGGTAAGTTAGTGCACGCTTCCCCCTTCGGTCTTCCCTTACTGATCGTGTTGTTGTTGTTGTGGTGCGTCCCCAGTGCGTCCGGCTGTCCGATTGCGTTCCGCAACAAGATGCACATCCTCGAGAACGGTGGTACGATCGAGCAGGCGAAGGCGGCCATGGCACAGGCGGCGGCCGGCAAGTTCGAACCGTTCACCTGTCCGACGCCGGGCTGCGATGGCAACGGGCATGTGGATGGGACGTTCAGCACACACCGCACGGTTGCCAGCTGCCCGACGGCACAGGGCGGCCCGGGCCAGGCACCGTCCAGCAAGAAGCCACGGTACGGCGACACCGACACCGTGCTCGGTGGGCTCGGACCGGTCGCGTCCAAGTCGTTCAACGGTAAGCTAATCGAGGATTGACCAAGCCTAGAGTACTGCTTAGACTAAACATCCTGTACCTCCCGATCTTCCCGTCCCCTTGCGTCTTCGCCGTGTGCCTCTTACCGTCTTTCCGGGTGTCGGGCTTCGTTGTGCGTTGTGTGCTTGTGTCCCAAATCGTGCGCTTGACGCAAAACCGTCACCAGACCTAGCGACCGGCTATAGTCAGAGCGTTAAGGGTGGCCTGATGTCTGGCCCCGGGTCGCTACTGGTCGGCCCACCGCCTCCACCACCGCCACCACCACCACCAACGTCAGCACCACTGCCGGTACAGGTACCGTCTGCGCTGGGGGTTCTCGCGTCCGGCGGTGTACCGATCAGCCTGATGCACGGTGTGCACGGTGGTGTTCCCAACCATTGCGGGCCGGGTACGGCTCCGGATCATCACGCTCAGCAGCAGCAGCAGCAGCAGCAGCTTCACCATCACCACCACCACCACAACCACCACACCGGATCATCCGGTGACCGTGTGACGGGTAATGGTGGTGGTGTTGGCGTGCCGATCGCACCAAACCCCACCAACACCGGCGGCGGCACTGGAGCAGATCCCGGAGCCGGCGCAGGTGTTCCACCGGACACCGGGACGAACGTCGCAACCGAGGACATACTGGCGCTGGACGAGGAGATAACCGAGCTTAAGCGGGAGAATGCGCGGGTCGAGCTGCAGATGCTGCGGCTCAAGTCGAACATTAACGCGATGGAGTCGCAGCTGAACAACAACAACAACAACAACCACGAACCGAAGCTGCTCGAGATTGGGACGCGTGGGATCACATGAAATTTCCTTACCTGTTAGGCCGTTTGTGGTACGTCCGTTTCCGCTGCCACGCTCGACGCAGTGGAGCAGCCGTGCCTACACTAGAGCTGGCAGGTGCGGCAGAAGAATGCGTGAGTGTGTGCGTGAGTGCGTGAAGCAGTGCGAGTGTGGCAGATAGCAAGTGGTGAACACCGGTGAACGGATAACGGCACCCGAGAAACAGTCCTAACAGATCTTGGATATCACAACACAGTACTAGGGGGAACGCTTACGGTAGTGCACGGTGCATCCAGTGCGAGTGAGAGACAACGGAGGAATGGTGTTGCTGGTGCGAGAGACAGCGTAGAACAGCAGTGCAAAGCAGCATCAATACATTACTAGCAAAATGATGTGTATGTGTGTGTGTGTATGTGCGTGTGTGTGATGTGTTGTGGAACGCCGATGAAAAGCGAACGTATAAACAATAAGTGAAACGGCAGAGAACGACAGAGCGAGAAAGGGAGAGAAAGAGAGACCTGGAAGTATACTGAGGGCGTACAGGGAGAAGACGAAACGAAACACTCGACAGTGACTACTTGCGCTATCGGTCGACAAAACTAACACTAACCCTTACATTGTATACTAGATTTTGGACGTAAGTATTGAACATATTTGAACAGAGAGCAAAACCAAAAACAAATGCAAACCAAGTGTTTTTTGCCGATATTAACCGTCGTTAGTTGTGTACGTAGCAAAGTCGTGTGCAGGGCAGCCGACGCAGTCCGGCTGTTGCCTGCAAGTGTGTCGATTTATATATATACATATATGGAAGGAAACACTATACTAGGCTTAGTGAGTCTCACCATTCGGAAAAAAAACCTGTTCTTGACAGTGGCGCATACCTTAACGAAATCTGATCACCCGCACTCAGCTCACACACGTACCCGTCTGCACAGAAGCTGAGCTGTACAATGTAAAAACACGTGTGCGTGTATGGGCAGGTGTGCGTGTAAAGTGGCACTGTAATATAGCGCGCCGTTCATCCTATTTTTATTTGTATTAGCGTTTGTTGACGCGTACGACTTAGCGCGATGACAGTAATGATTTGGGTAGCAGATGATAGCGTTTGGTTTTCCGTATTGGTTTCTATTACTAACAGTCTCCCTCTCTTTCTCACACCCACTCAAACTCACTTTAATGAGTAAAGGTGGTTAAACGGGCATTGTGCAAATAGCGTAAACAGGCAGATGATATTAAAGTGTAAGCGTAAACAGTAGGGTGGCGTGAACGTGTACGAAAAAAAAAACAACAGGATAAATTATACAACTACTATTGCAACACAGTCGAGTGGTGAACAGGAAAGCGAACAAAAAAAGGGGAAAACGGGAGGAAACGGGGGAGAATTTTACCTAGTCAAATGTGCTGTAAGAACTTATAGTTTTTAAAATATTATTGTGTATCGTAATTGATTGAATTTATCGCAAACAAAACAAAACAAGAAAAAAATACAATAATGCGCAACTACGCGGAGCATCATTATTTGTCGGAGCAGTAGCAGCAGAAACTCATCGTACATCGTAGTCTGTAACTGTATGGCAAGCAAGCGCCGAAAGTTACGAACGTTTGCTAGACAGACAGAACAATAAAAGAAAAGCAAAGCTAAGCTGTCAAAAACTAACACGCACGAAGAAACGAAGTGCAATCGTAGGTGAAGATACAATAAAAGCAACAGTAAAAACACATTAGCAGAATTGTAAAGAAGGAACGAATACAAGCAAGTAAACGTATAACAAGATATAGACTAGGCGTGATGCAGGTGCAAAAATGAGGAAACAGAATACACACTCACACAATAGAAATGGAAGAGCGAAGCGCACAAAAAGAAAAACGATCAACAAATGTGCAGAAAAAAACACAACCAACAATAGGTGCAGAAAAAATGGAACGAAAAATACACACACAAAACAAGAAGATAATACGAGAATTATAAATGGTACATCAGAAGAAAACGAATACATTGCAAAAAAGCAAAAAAAAAAAGCAAACACACACAAACCAACACTATTGTATGTAACCGGTTATGAATTTTAATAAAAAGTAAAATAACATATTCTTGTGATATGCGATCGTTCTCTGTCTCCCGCACACTTGCAAACCCGCTTTCTGGAGCGATCCCTGCGTGTCGGGCAATTGCAGCGGTCACATTCACATTCGAACGTACGAGCGAAACCGGACGTGTGTAAGTATGTGCGTGTTTACGTCAGTTGCGTGAGTCATACGTGAGTGTTTGGTCGATGAAGGTTTTAGCTCGGCGTTATTTATAAGCATATATCACAATGTTGGTGCGTTTAAGGTCGTTTTTCGTGCCGTGTTTGCTAAGGTTTGTTACCAAATGAAGATCTTAAACTGTCGTGTCCCGGTGGCGTACCCTGGTCCCTGGACGTGCGAGTGAAATGTGAACCGTATAATGCATGGCTGTCATTCGACTGACCTCCGACTAATTTAACATTTTTCGACTAGCGCACACCATTTGCTTCGATGGTAGGCAGCAGCAGTTGGGCTGTCAGCAGTGAAAACCCGGAACGAAATAAACAAAATGGCATGACGCGCTAAAAATTCAGGCATCAACCTGTCAGCGTATGGAATGAGTTGAGGGCATCAACTGTTTGATTGTGTGGACGCTTTTGCTTATCGGCACGCTTGATGTGCGCTTAACACAAGACGTGTGCGTGTGTGTCTGCGTTTGTTTTATTTGCATGTTGACAAGGTAAGTCATTCTCAGTTGGAGGGTTTTTTATTGTTGTTGTTTCTGTTTCAGGTTAATTCGTTTGCGAACCCTTTATTAGAGCAGTGGTAGCCCCTGTTACGGTTAGGACCGGTGTACTCAGGAAGTTACCCCATTCTACCAGAAGACTGCACATGACAAGATACACCCGGCTTGCATTGAATGCTCACTGACAGGCGGTATAGACACACCGGGATCAGTCAGGCTTCAGGTTAACGATACCTCAGCATCGAGTGTACGGACCCTCGCAAAGGCCTAGTATTCGCAACCGATTACTCATTCATGAGTCGGCTCATCTGGGCGGTGGGGAACGCTTAATTTCGCGGCTTGACTTCCACTCCGCAATGGTTGGTGATGAGTTACCGCAAACTCGCGTGATGCGTGATGAGGTCCACCCCCCCATCGTCACAGGTTTTCCGTCTGTCGATTCCGCTCACCTGTTGAGTCCGGATGGACAGCTCGGTTGACGTTGGCGAGGGTACCGATAGCACCGGAATGACAACACCGGTACGCTACGGTAGGGATGCGCCTATTGAAAATGAGGGTCGATGCATCGGTTTGCTCTAGGTACGATAGATAGTGTTGGCAGGGATGCTAGGTATGAAGTTCGTCACAGCGATTCAATGTTTCGGCATCAAGTATTTCTCCTGAACATTTAAAAATATCTTCAAGATTCTACTTGAAGGAGTCGCCAACTAGATTCCCGAAAACTAAAAAAATCAAATCTCTTTTTTGAGTGTTTTTCTCTTCACTCATTTCTTCTCATCAGCACGCAACCGGGATCACAATTAATTACTAATTCCAAAAACCTTCAACCTTCCAGCCCAAATCAATTTTTGAGCGTTGTACACAGACATTGGTTGTGCTTTTTTTTTGTGCCCTCACCCTCTCGCTGTTGTACAGCCCAACGGGGAAAAGTAATTTTTCATGTTCCGTCCATCGGGCAGGGGAAAGCGTCACGCACCGCGAAAGAAAAAATGGCCGCAGGCTCTCTACCATGGTTCGCCTTTTTTTTCGGTACAGTCCGGATGATCTGGCCCATCTCATTGAGGCGACCGAATCGACAGCTCCGCAGTTGAATTGTGCCAAATCATCTTGGCGGCAGGATGGGCATCTCCCCCGAGGCATCGCTGTCGAAATTACGCCCATGCTTTAGCGGAGGGATAGGGTTAGCCTTTATTATCGGCTGCTTGTGTTAAGCACGACGTCCAGCTTCTTCAATATGCCATAACGAATCCTTCCAAAAAAAATACAGATCACCCATCCCTAGTTTGTATTTTTTTGCTAGTCTCTGTGAGGACATACATGAGATTAATTTCTGTCCTGCTGCATCTCGGATGGCGTTGAAGCGTTCCGGTTTGCATACTTTCCGGTGCGGAAGTTTAGCATGCTGCAAGAAAATCTAAACACAACAGTCTTCTCCTTCCACCGTTAGGCAATGGTTTGCCCTGGGGGCTCTGTATAACGGGCCGTACTCCTGCGTGACTTCGAACGCTGGTGAAGTAAGGCTTGGACAAGGCCAAAAAACAAAAAAGATGGCTGCCAAGAAAATCGGGAGACAGACATCGACACTAGGGCGAGCAGCAACACCCAGCCCACCAGACATTGATTAATTTAAATTAATTAAAAATCACTCAACCTTATACGGTTGATGTGCTCTTGGCAGGTTTCGCCGGGCGGTTGATTAAGGATTGATTTTGTGTGTGCGTGTGGAATGTTGTTTATCACTCCGATCGACCGGTGGAGATGTGTTGGTGTGCGAAAGATAGCGAACAATAGTGGAACGGACTACCTGTGTACCGTAGATTATTGGGTTGCTTTAAACAGTTTGGTGCGACATTTGCAAGATTGATTGTTCGGGTGTTTACTTGCATGACATTACGAAAGTGGCCCTGCTTGCTTTCGTACTGCGAAAGAAAGTTTGGAGCTTCGGTTGTAGTGGTCCACAATAAAGACACTTGGTGTAGGTTATCTCATTCATTGTAAAGACTTCCTCAGCACTATTAGACGAACGTTTTTGAATGTCCATTTTCATCACGAAACCATCGCCAGTTTAACTATCCTAATAAACTCTAAAATAGTTGTGAACGAACCTGCCTTACGCTTTGCAGCAACATCTGCTAGAGACCCCTCTATTATTCTACCGTGCATACTTCAATTTATAAACAAGTAAGCAGTTTTCTTGCCAAGCTGATGTAATGTGTAAGGAATGCATTGCAGCTCTAATTAATGGCGCTCAAAATACGCTAACACTCGAATGATTTTGTTTAAAACTAAAAATTCACCATAACTACTCCTGCGCGTGGTAAGTTCTGAGGTTTGTTCCCGTAGAGACAAAGGTGGGAAAAAAGCTCGTCTAGTTTTTATTTTACCCCTACATCTTTAATACATCCCACACTGTCATCATCTAGTGGGATGTTATTTTACATCAATATTGGTGAACAAAAACAAAAAAACATGAAGCTCACTATTGCGCTATATATTTATCATAATCAAATTGTTCTTTTTCTACTATTTTAATACACGCTACGTGTGGTTCCGTTCGTAACGATCTTTGTGTACGTGCTAGCTACTGCACTGGGAAGTCGTTTCTTTGGCGGCTGTGTGCTGTGTGTGTGTTTCACTGTTGGTCTCGCTCTCGTTACCAGCATGGCTACGGCTCCCCAAAAAAGGAGTCGACCTACGGTGCTCTCGCTCACGCCAGCTGGAGGCATCGTCGTCTCTGCACCAGCGTGGGGAAATAAAGCATTCGCTCGCTGTTCGCTCGCACACGTCCCGTGTTGGGCTCCCCGAGAGTGTGCTTTTTTTCTCTGCTTCCGCTATTTCCACCCCGAAACACTCGTTTTTTGTGGAGCTCGTAGCTGGCTCCTATTGGACACTTGGATGCGAAGACTTGGTGCTGGGCGACGTTGCTTCTTCGCAGTCAGCCGTAAGCCCAGGGAACGAGAGAAACGCCTTCGAGACAGAGTTGCACACCGCGGTCAAGGCTCTCGCCGACGGGCAGAGACCAGCATACGATGGTGTTGTGACTATATGGCAGGTCCTGCAACTCGGACTCTCTCGCTCTCTCTCTCTCTCTCAGAATGGAGATGGTCGAGCACGGGTGTCGCCTGTAGGAATCCTGTGTGGCGTCTTATCTGCGCTTCTTTTATCGATGGCTTTCTCTTCTTCGCATTCCAACCATCCGATCGGCCTGTTGCTGTTTCAACTGGTGGTCTCGCTTTGCCTCGCATTGGTAGGTTGGTTGTTTGCATTGCTTTTGCTTACCGATTGCCTTGGGCTCCCCCGTTCTAACCTGCTGAGGTCTTTCGGGGCCACACTAAAATGGCGGACAAAAGTGCACACACCGGACACTGCGAACGGATCTCGACAAATGGGTGAAGCTGGCCAGCGAAAAACCGTAAAACGAAAACCAAAAAAGGACGCAAAACTAAAAGACATTTAATGGACACTAGTATCAGCAGCGGTTGTTGAAGCAAAAGCGTCATTTGCCGACCGCCATTTTGTGTGCTGGGTTGGCGCGTTTTGCTGATAAGGAATTATTGTGCAGTCGAACGACTTTGCGCTGCGGTTTCCTGGATGTCCTTTTTTTTTGGTGTATGTGTTTTGCTGCAAGCAATTCTGGGAACTGTAGCTTTGAATCTGTACAGCAAAACATTGTGACTTGAGTAGAAGTAATTAGTGAAAGGCAATGCTGAAAGAGTTCGTAAAACTTGTGCTCCAGTTGAAAGACATCCTGCAAGCTCAACTGCTCCAAACTGTTTAAAGATACAAGTGAGCCGTCCCGCTCAGCTCTGTAGGTTAGTGTCCCAGATCTTCCCTTCAACTGGCTCAAGACCAGTTTTTAACTTTACAGCCAAGTTGGCGAAGTTTGTTCGCGAACGGGGTACGCAGCCTGTTAAAGCCTCCCTTCGCTTACCGTGGTCTATCGTCTTTAGTTGAATGGAAACTTTCTACTGTCACCTCACACACATAGACACCTGACTGCTTGGAGCAGTTCTTGGCGGAGGGACTCTTTTAATCGAGGTTAGCTCACAAAATGAACTCACACACACACACATACAAAATCAATATTCCAGAACTTTGGTGCCTCGAAATTATCGCATCAGCTGATCAGCTGAAGGTCTCTGCCGAATGTACGCTGTCTAAACTTTCGAACTCGTCTGTTCCAGTCGCGGGGCCCTGAACAGAACCCCAAACACTCAGGGTAAAGCGACTCAGACTCACCAGCTCACCGGCTCGATACGTGTTGGTGGACGCAAGTGGCGCCTGGGTGTGTGTGTGTGTGTGTGCGAACTCATTATGTTCCCTGCGTCCATAGGGAAGGTCTGTGAGAGGGGGGTGGAAGGTACGATGAAACAAAGTGCCAAACTTTACAGACTCTCCCAGGCTCATAATTTGGCAAATTGATCCAAGGGTGCAGCAAACGAGAGAGTAAGAGAGGGAAAATAACAAAGTTTGGTGGTTAAAATTAAAAACTTTCACCGAAAACTCCGTAAAACGTCAGCCCGTGACGTTGCGTGCGAGTGCGTTTTTAGCAAAGGGGGATCGTGTCGCGAAGAGAGCAAGAGGAGGGAGCGTGAGAGGGAAAGAAGGGTTTTGTTGGTAACAAACTGCACGGGCCGGGACGGTAATGTCGGTCAAGCTTTTATGACTTTGGCACCGTGTACGCAAGCTGTTTTTGGGACCGTGTCGGCAGGGATCGATTCTTTCAGGGTTATGGACCTTATTAAGCGAGGCCCGAAGGGTTTTTGCAGTACGCAAAGTACCAATTAATGTTGCAGGTGAAAATGTAACAGCTGGGCAGGCATTTTTTTTTTTGTGTTTTAACAGTTCCCTGTGGTGCCTCGTAATGTCTGGAGCCTGATATCTCGTTGTTTTGGGCGAGATGTTGCATGTTTATGGTTATTGGTGAATCAAGAATTACCACAGCAACACGTCCACGCTTGGAACCTGGAGCGTTTGGATCGTCCTGCAAATTCGCGCCGTGGTACAGGTTAGGGCTCTGGTGCTCCGTTGGCAACGCAACTAATAACAAAAAAGGGTTGCACGGTACGCACACCGTACCCGGTAGTTTGGTGCGCTAACTGTCATTCCCACCAGTTTTCAGCCATACGTTGGGGAACTTTTATACCCGAGCGATCAACGCAAAACCGGTTGTGTCTAACCTACTGCCTAGGAAATGTAACAAAAGCGGAGTTACAAATATACAGCCACACTCGCCCCTGTGCCACGCTCGCCGTTTCGATGGGCTGGTGGTGTGTTACTAGCAGCGAGCGCAAAATATAAGCACCAAACTTTGGTGTTTCAACCTTGAAAAACTTACTTTTCGTTGGTAGCGTAGCCGGTACGGGGGAGGGGACTAGGGACTGTACAAGTTTTACGCATCAAAACTTGTCTCAGTTGGCTTTTGATTTAAATTTTGTTTTGCAACTTGGTTTTTCAGGGGGTGCAGAGTTTCTCGGTGAAATCCGGTGAGGTAGGCAGGGATGCGGTGCAGAGATTATTGATTCGCATACACCCTGGACCACTGGTACGCGCTAACCTTAATAGGGGGCGAATGTGAAGGATGCTCCAAATATGTCGGCACTTTAATTGAGGCGTTTACTTGACGAGATGGCCAAGATCTAGTGCTCAGGAGTGTTCACATCTTACGCCCGCTCGCTACGATCGCACCCACCAACACCGGCAGGACTCATCGTCGCTGCTCCGAGAGCTCTTGAACATCAGCTGGGTGCCACACGACCTTAATTTCCCGCTAGGCAGATTAGCTGATTAGCTAGTCTTTAATTGCTGTTTACATTCGGTTGCGCTTCCCCTATCACTACCCCGTCCACTGTGAAAAGTGGGTCAAAGTTAGGGCAAAAACCTCGATAAAGTTGCCTGAAGTTGCGGAAGTGAGAATGCGCGCGCACCAAACTAGGTACTCGGGAACGCGCGCGCATACCCGGCTCCAAAAGCAGCCGCCAACTGCGACTGGGTACCACACCCTACGCGCGATAGACAGATCATAGTTGGGTGGGTCGGACCACACAACACCGGCGGCAGGGGTTTTGAAAGAAAATTATAAGAAAAGTTTGGTGCGCGGCAAAAGTTTTGCCGTTTTTTCGTGTTCTTTTTCTTCGTTCGCTGTTTGGGGCTGACGGATCGGGCTGGGGTAGGGTACGGTGATGCGCGCGGTAGCCGTTGTTGCGAGGAAGAAGTTTTCAAACTTTCGCGTCAAGGTTTCCCTACTTTTGTGCGGGTTTTTAAAGATACTAAGATATTTGAAGGGCAGCGGAAAGGCACGGGCGAAGAAGGGCGGTTGGGGGAGGGGCGCATTGTCTCGGGGGCTGGTGATCCAATGTCTAGAGCGAGATGTGTGCATGTGTTTGTTACGAGGAAGATGACATTTTCATAGGTAGCAGGAGATGGTAGAAGAGGCCGCTCGATTGCATGATTTTGTGAATGATAATGGTAATTATTTAAAGAGGAGTTGTTTTGCAGGAGTCTGCAATTCTGTGACTTACCTTAACATCAAGATACTTGCGTTACCTTCCTGATATTGCCTCAGATTTCGTTGTAGTCTGCTAGTAGATAAAGAAAGCTCTGATATTACAATTGGAGACCTGTTCAATTCCTCAGTAACCCTCTTAAAGTGCAATATAGGGTTTAAAGAGTGCTTCTAAGTACTTCAGAGGATTGAAGTCCACCTACCTTATATATATCTACGAAGGAGAAGTAAAATAGAGCGTAAAAATATAGTTAAACCATCATTTTAGGTAGAAAATATTATAGACAATGGTAAAAGACTCGAGAAGGCCCCCCCTAGAATTATTTGTGTGCAGCACTGTAATCTGTCAATTTTGTCGCACAGTGTTTTTTCATGCGGTCAAAATTTATTAAATAAATGCAATACTTATTATTGCTTAAAGTGCTTTCTAGAGACCAAATAGAACATGAAAAATAAACTTAAATATGCCTTTTAATTAGTAAGTTGCTCGGCATAATGTTCGGCAATTTCCTAATCGTATCTATATTATATACCCGGTACAATGCTTCCTTCAAATATGTTCTATATCAAAGGGGCAGTTTATTGGCCGAATAGTTCTTCCGTTGCTAAACTGAAGAGATAAGATGATCCTTCGCCATCAAAATAAGAGATTATGATGAGGGAAGAGTTATTTAAATTCCAAATTTAGGCTTTTTTTCTTTCAATTCATTCATCTTTTTTTGTCCTAGCAGAAGATCATCCGCACCCATAGTGATTTCTTTGCGACATGTGCTGCGAATTGCATACTGTTAGGCGGTTTTCCTATAGGGACCAACCAATTTCGTCAGGGGGGGGCCTTCTCGAGTCTTTTACCTAGATAGTTGCTCTAAATTATTTTGGGCAACACCTGTTTGGACTTTGGCAATGTTGCCCGTTAACTTATATGGGCGTTCTGGGGCGCCCGCCCTTTAGACAGCTTTCCCTTATAACTCGTATGGGCGTTCTGGGGCAATTACTCATCGTCGATCGATAGGCTGTGACACATGTTTGGACTTTGGCAATGTTGCCCGTTAACTTATATGGGCGTTCTGGGGCGCCCGCCCTTTAGACAGCTTTCCCTTATAACTCGTATGGGCGTTCTTGGGCAATTACTCATCGTCGATCGATAGGCTGTGACACATGTTTGGACTTTGGCAATGTTGCCCGGTAACTTATATGGGCGTTCTGGGGCGACCGCTCCGTGTCTGGAAAGTATTTTAAGCAATAATAGATATTGTATTTATTTAATAAATTTTGACCGCATGAAAAAACACTGTGCGACAAAATTGACAGATTACAGTGCTGCACACAAATAATTCTGGGGGGGGCCTTCTCGAGTCTTTTACCTAGTTAGTTGCTCTGCATAATGTTCGGCAATTTCCTAATGGTATATATCGTATATATCCGGTACAATGCTTCCTTCAAATATGTTCGACATCAAAGGGGCAGTTTATTGGCCGAATAGTTCTTCCGTTGCTAAACTGAAGAGATAAGATGATCCTTCGCCATCAAAATAAGAGATTATGATGAGGGAAGAGTTATTTAAATTCCAAATTTAGGCTTTTTTTCTTTCAATTCATTCATCTTTTTTTGGCCTAGCAGACGATCATCCGCACCCATAGTGATTTCTTTGCGACATGTGCTCCGAATTGCATACTGTTAGGCGGTTTTCCTATAGGGACCAACCAATTTCGTCAGGGGGGGGCCTTCTCGAGTCTTTTACCTAGACAATATCTCTAAGATATTCTGAACTTAAGAATTTCCTTGGCGGATTCCTTTTTCTACATCGAAACCATCATGTAAAGTAGAATTTCTCTTTCCAGAGAAGATAACACCATCAAGAAGCCAATAAACATCGCCCTATATCTTCCCTTTATCGAGAGATGGCATAAGATGCTTCGATTTATGGATTAATAATAGAAATTATTTAAAGAATAGTGTTTGCAATTCTCATATGCCTTACCTCAACATCAGAGTATGTGCGTTAACTACTTAATATTGCTTAAGATATCGTTATAGAATCTTCGTAGATAAAGAAGTGGCCCTGATGTCTCGAACAACTCAATTGAATTCTACTTTGGTAACGTGTTTGACCAAGCACTATACGCTAGACTATATCTCCAAATCTTTCTCAAATCTTCTCAGTCACTTTCTTGGAGGTAATATAGGAGTCCAATAGGCTGCGTTTAAAAGTACAGTACAACAGTCATTTTCAGCAAAAGATATTTTGGGCATTATCTTAGAGATATTCTTAGTTTTAGAATATCCTTGATGGATTCCTTTTCTATATTCACACCACCAGTAACAGTATCATATCTCTCTATTTCCCTCTCTTTCGGTCTCTCTCTCTCTCGCTCTCTTTCTCTCCAGAGAAGATAACTTCATCGAGAAGCTAATAAACATCGCCCTGTATCTTATCCCTGTATCCGTATAACAAAAGCGAGCAAATTTATTACAACGCTCTTCAGTGCACCTCAGCCCGAACAGCATTACTCACTGTCGATGTAGGGACATCCCCTTCGACCCCCGCCCTACATTATGATGTATCGTGGCGTCGAACTTCCTTCGCCCGATTGGTGACGCGCGTCGTTTAGCAAATCAACAACAACGTGTAGTTGTTGCGGAGGCAAAAGCGACGCTATATAAATCATGCACACTCAACTGACCAACGAACCCGAACGACTCGATTCGCTATGCAGGATACGCGAGTGTCCAGCGTATCGAAAGCTGGACGTACCCGGTCGGTCTAGAAGGGGGACTGGCGATGCTCAATATCGTACGCTTCATTAGATCTCGTTTCAAGAAGATCAATTAAACCATCCGACGCTGGAGGGCGAGGTTGATTTCGGCTTTCGGACAGCTACAAGAAGCGATGGCTGGGAGAGGTCCTGCTGAGAGTAAATGTATGAATATCTTGATTTTGCGGAGTTGTGATAGTAACAGTAACGCAATTATTTATTCTTCCGCAACACACTTTATCTCCGGTGACAAGATGTTACAATATGGATGAATGAACTACAAAATTTTTGTTGCGAATTGCATAATTTAAGGCGGTTTAAAAGTAGGCAATATGATGTTGGTGCTGCTTTAAAGATCGGTTGATACACCAGGCGGGACAGTTTCGTGGCTCGGGATGAATATTTCAACATCGGGCACACTTGACTCGTGTTCTCGTCATTGCCACTATCAATAAAAATTCTGACACTGCCCCGTTACGAACGACTTGCTGCGGGAATTTCTTGCCTTGGCGAGATCCCTGGGAAAGTTCCCGATTTCTATCTACGTCATGTCGTTCCACTAACTGCTTTATGTCATATCCCTTTCTCCCTTGTCTCTGTTACCACCGTCCCTCCCATAAGAGCCAACCGATTAGGCAACAGTTATAGTGATGCTCTTATACCCGTTCCGGGCTTTTGCGCTGGAACTTACGTCATATTTGTTTGCTTCGACCCTTTTTTTACGTTGTTGTGGTTGTTGTTGTACTGCTTCATCGTTGCAGAAGGCAGACCAAAACAAAAAAAAAAACTCAAAATGCCGATCCACAAGATCTCATGGCCCTTTTTATTTGGGCAAAGCGAATAGTCTTGTTGTGTTTTCTCCCTGCTTTAACGTACCGAACGCGCACACAGCTAATCCGTTCCATCCTTTTGGGCCACAAAGGAAAATTCCGAAGAACGTTTTCTTCTCTCTGGTCCATCCTGTGTTGTTGTCTTTTTTTTGCTGGGTGATTTTTTTTTCCTCCCGCTTGTTGTCGTTGTCTACCCGGGAACGTATATGGGGTGAAAGTGTTTGCACGTACGGCTATGATATATTTTTTATTGTTTATTTATGTTGCGGAGTCCGTTCGAGCGGAACCTCCCGGGTTCCCCAGTGCCGGTGGATGGATTTTTATCCATCGGAAAACAAAACTCACACACGGAACGGAGCAGAGTGGTCAGTGGACAGTGGCCGGAGTGCGCTACGGAGTATTACATTGCACAGTGGGCAACGGTGAAGAAAGTGTCAGGACAAAAGTGGTTTTTTAACTGAGTTGCGAGTTTAAACTTGCTTGCATAGCCAATATCTCCTTTAAAAGTAAATTTATTATATTTGCTACACAACAACTATTTCATCCTCTTTATAATGCTCAATTTTTTAAGATAATGAGGTCTATCCTGACTTAAGGCTGCTAATAGGACAATTTTAGGCTCCGTTCTGTTAAACAGCTGAGCAGTCACAGCAGTTCCTGAAGCAAATTTCAGGTTTCTACTGCTTTTGGATGGGGGCGGCCCGGTGGTATATACGATAACGGCGCCGGTCTTCACACGGCAAGACCGGGGTTTGAATCCCGGCGGATCGCCTCCCCGTACGCAGGACTGACTATTCAGCTACGGGTAAAACTAAGTCATAGAGAGCTAGCAATAGCAGGCCAAAACCTCACGAGGTAGTAGTGGGAAGGAAGAAGAAGAAGAAGAAAAAGACTGCTTTTGGCAATGGCTAATTTGGACTGTCAGTTCGTTTTTAGAGCTGGTACCATAAGATTTTTGTCAACCAAACGTCAAACACATACGAAAAGCTGGCTGTACATAGTTGACATATTTATGAAAAAATTAGGACATATGGCCACTAGCTGCCGGTCCTAAAATATCGTTGGAGGTAGCTGAATAGTGTATATTCAAACCAGCGGAGTAACTTAGGAAGGCCCAGGAAGCTGGATTCCATAGTCGTACCGCGGAAATACCTCACAGAGAGAGAGAGAGAGAGAGAGAGAGAGAGAGAGAGAGAGAGAGAGAGAGAGATATGAAACAATGTTATTTTCTTTTTTTGTGAAAGATCTTTAAACATTTCGTGTCATTATTCTCACCAACTCACTCTTTTCGGTTTATACTCACTCACTCACTCACTCTCTGTTCCGACTTCTAACTCCCTCTTTTCGGTTTGTAGTCACTCACTCATTCTTTTCATATTATAATTACTCTTTTCGGTTTTAACTCACTCTTTTCAGACTATAATTACTCTTTTCGGTTTTAACTCACTCTTTTCATATTATAATTACGCTTTTGGGTTTTAACTCACTTTTTTCACACTAGAATTACTCTTTTCGGTTTTAACTCACTCTTTTCGTATTAGAAAAGCGTAATTATAATATGAAACAGTAATTATAAACCGAAAAAAGTGAGTGAGTGAGTATAAACCGAAAAGAGTGAGTTAGAGTTCGGCACAGAGAGTGAGTGAGTAAGAATAAAGAGTGATTAAGTTAAAAGAGTAGAATAAACTCTTCGTGAGGATTTGAAACCATACTTTCACTTACGTTATTTAACTCACTCACTCACTCTTATTATTCTTCTTCTCACACATTATTCTTAGGATGGAGAATTTAGGTGTATAAAAATATTCTTGATCATAATTTTGGATGTCAGCCAACTGTTGCAATCAAAATTAAATAATTAAAATTTGGACTTTTACTGTGGTGTTTTTAACATTTCTTTTTTTTTTCTTCTAAGAGTTTTCTAGAGAACGTGATAGAATGTCAGTAGCATAGAAAAAAAGCCTAATTAATTGCACCTAGTTTGCTCTATAAATTTTAAATAATGTGCAGTTCTTCATGCTTTGCTAAAAAATCCACCAAACACTGTACCGTACTGCCTGTAAGCAAACTGTTTTATATTAAATTGACGACTAAATGGCTCATAACTTTCACTGCGGAGTATGGCATCGAAGTTGATCCGCATTACATAACAGATTCTTTATAATTAGTAAGGACTTTGCAAAATTTTTTGGTCAATATTGAAATTTTTGGTTTTTTTTTAATGAAATATTTGTAGTTCTAAAACAAATTGTACAACTGAATATTGAAATTGAGAAAGAACTTCATGTGATCCAAGGAATAGAAGAAAAAAAATGCAGCAACAGAAAATTTTTATTAACTGTCATTTTTTTCAAATTTTTACCACCCTCTTGCCCACTGTGCAATGGGAAGGAGTTTCGGGAGCAGAAAAAGAATAGCAGCTATAACAAAACACACACACACGACCCAAAGTCCAGCACAGGCGATAGTTTATTTCACTGTAATTGAATCAGTGATCTAGCCGGTAGAAATCGGCAAATCGAAGGAATTGGACGCATTGTCCGGACAGAAACGGATTTTATTGCCGGCGCGCTTTACCAACCGACCTTTCGCCAGGCCCGCCACCAAGTCTGGCCGCATGTATGATTTGTGTGCATTCTCCGTGAGGCCCGAGCAGAACGATGATGATTATTGTCATTGATATTATTGGCCGGCGTGCATGAAGACGAGGAACTATCCGTTCCGAACGATTTATGCTCGAGTAATCGGGGACCCGTGCAAAAAAACCCTTGGATGATGGGTGGTTGCGTTTTACGAGCTGCCTATCGGCGACGCCACTTGAGATGGGGCACGTGATATTTTATTTTCCAGCGTTTGTGCATGACTTTAATGCGGGGACGCAGTGGGGAAGACCGGGATTGCCCGCCGTTCTCGTTCATCAATTTATACTTCCGACGTGAACCTGTCATTACGGTGCAGAGTGCCGGCGAAGATCTCTCAATTTCTTGGACCGCCTGCCACACACGGCCCCGGCACGAAGTTTTACAAGACGCCCGCTGTTTGTGCGTTGGTAGTGTGCGCCTCAGGAGATTTGCCGTGTGTGGCCGTTCCGTACAGTAGCGCCGCTACACTAATGTCTCGACATCTATTTTTCTAATGCTCATATTTGTTAGGTGTATGGTACGCGCGCGCACGGTCATCTACCAACTAGCTGCTAGCGGCTCCCCAGAGTGTCGTTCATTCATTCATTTGTTTCATTACTGCGCCGGCAGAAGATGTAGAGATTTCCGGGAAGGACTACCGGCCCGGTAGACTAGGCCCGCCGCTGTACCGCTGGGAGCGTCGGTTGCAGAGCTCGTTTTTCGCTGATGGATGGCCATCTTCCGCCATGGAGCACCAATCTCGGTAGGTGTTGGTTGATTCATAATCACAAGACCGGCGGTAAGGTTTGAGGTGGCCGCTGGAGTGGTTGCGGTTTAAAGTTCCAATTAAGGGAGACGCTTTACCAGAACCGGAGGGAAGATAAGGTGTATCTTATCGGTTGTTTTTGAGCACACAACAAACTTCAACTCTCCAAGGAGTTGGCGAACCAATGATATTGCCAGTGTCCATGCTGTGTAAACCAGGTACCGGGCTCCGGGATCCAATCCGCAATTCAAACATCAAAGTCGTTCGGCGAACATCCGCCTTCAGCTCGTTAGCCGCTTGAACGGTGGCGAAACTGGGAAACGCACATTGCCCGGCGTCCCGGATGTTACCGGCCGCGAACTTAATTACTCACTCATTAAGCGGTTATTTGCGCGGCGCGGTAATTTATCCCGGTTGCACCTACGGTCGGTGGACACAACGCGAAATTAGAAACCCCATTTCCGATGCGTTCCGTTTCCGGTTTTTGGGTGTCATTTCTGGAGTTGGGAATAAAGGCATCAAAGGGTTCTTTGACTCCGGTGTCCTCTGATCTGTTTTTTTGCTTTGTTTTTGGAGGAGTTCGTTTGGGTCTTCTTCGGTTAATGAAGGTTGCGTGAAGGAAGTTTTGGAGTTGGATATTGGAACTAGGTCATACTGCTAGGTGCCCTTAATAAGAAACCTTGTGGTGTGTCTCAATAATGTTGTGATTTGCATACTTTAAGGCGTCAGAACACTAGTTTTCGCGCCGGTGACGCCATTTTAAAAAGAGTTTTCAATGTAAACAGGTAGATACCCTTAAAAATTGACATCTGCAACAGGTTACCGTGCACTGGAAGCTTCAGCTTTAGAGACTTGGACTCAATTGTCTCGACTCGAGCAGCTATTGTACTTGTACTTGAACCATGTACCATTGAGACTTTAATTAAGTCCTCATAAACATAGGTAATTGTCGATTTAAAAAAAGGAACCCAAGAGTTAACTTACGGGGTTGTTAGTCGCGAACCGAACCAGAACTCAAGTGCTCGAAAACAACAAACCCAATATGCTTAATGCGTGCTTTGTCTGCGTCTTCCCCTCCCCAAACCAACGCACGCTCGCTCACCCTCGTCAGCCTGTCGTAAAAAGTATTTGCGTGTCTTTTGTGTGTCAATCGAGCGGGACCGGTAGATTCCATCAACATCCGTCAACATGGGTGCTTGATGTTCGATTTCGAGTGGCCCGCATCTTTAACCCTTACGGCAGGCCCTAGCTGCTAATCCATTTTTAAAGTGATGTGTATGGGTGTGTGTGTGTGCTTGTGCCAATGGCCGTATCATGATTGCGGAGATGGAGATGGAGGCAGCAATCGGTGCACTTACGGTACTCCCGGTTTTTTTGCTTTTTTTTTTGGGGGTTCGACGAGACTCCGGAGTGCACAAGAGTCCTTGTTTACATTTAATTAAAAGCGAAAGCACTCAAGAAAAGAGTCTTGTGGATCAAGAACATACCCTGACGTTCGGCAGAAGCAGTTGGACGAAGGGCGGTAAGTACTCGGGCCGGGTGTACTTTCCAAGTCATGCTAAACCCTTTTCTTCCTCGCCGGATGGCTGTGATTTCTGCTTAGACCGGATTTAGGCACCGGAAAGAATTGACGGTTTCCGGGGGTTGGCCTGCGCCGTACGCTGTCAAAATTAAGCATTAACCCTATCGCTTAGCTCTCGCGTCGCAAGGATGGGCTGGGGCATGGGATCCGGACGCGACCGGAAAACGATTCCGTTGTGCGGCACCGAGGCAACGGGTCTGAAGGTGTATTAAATTCGGATTTTTGATGAATTTTTCATTATCTTGAGCCACTGGGGCTGAACGCGAGCGGCCACCAGGCAAAAGGGTGAAAGTTCTTCCTTCTCGAATCGTTCTCGCACACACACACACACACACACACACGCGCGTGTGCTTGTGTGTTTGTTGATGAAGTTTCAGATTTCTTTCGAGTACACTTCTCCACAGCGAAGGTTGAGGTTGTGCCGCGTTGCATCACTGTCGTGGAATTTCCCATCATCATTAAATCGGTGCAATGTAGTTACGCGAAATCGTTTTACGTGGGTATGCAACCGGGGAAAGATGTTCACATAGGTATAAGAGGTTTTTAAGTTGTTAATTACATTCGATTTGATACATAAATATAGTTAAGAGATAATTTTGTTTTTAAATTGCATACTTTTAGGCGTAATAACATTAAATTTGTTTGCGTAAAACTCTCTTTGTTGTGTTTTTATGTTCAATTAAAGTGTAAGGTTATTTTATCTTAATTTTATAGGAAGAAGTTTTTGAAATAACTAAAAATCTACCATGCTACTTTTCTTTCTAAACAACAGCATGTCCGATTGATTAGGTTGTTGTGTTCCGAAAAGTATAAGCCTCCTATCAATCATAAGTGGACGATTATATTTTTGACCGCCTTTGAGGATTAGAGAGCGAATGAGAGATTAGAGAACGAGGGAAACGAGAGAGCGAATGAGACAGAATGAGAGAGAATGAGAGAGAATGCGAGAGAAAGAGAGAGAATGAGGGAGAATGAGAGAAAAGAAGAATGATAAAGAGAGGAAGAGAGTTAGAGAGCGAAAGAGCGAGCGTCTGAAAAGAGAGTGAGAGAGAGAGCGAGAGAAAGAGCACGAGAGAGAGAGGGAGCAAGAGAATGAGAGAGCAAGAGAGAGAGAAAATTGTGGCGCGAAAAACCCGTTCTGAAAGAGCGAGAGAGAGAGAGCAAACGAGATAGGGAGTGCGAGAGAGAAAATGAGAAAGAATGAGAGAGAATATGAGAGAAAGAGAGCACACGAAAGAGAGAGCGAGAGAGAGAAAGAGCCAGAAAGAGAGAATGATGGCGAGAGAGAGAGAGCGAGAGAGAGAGAAAGAGGAAACGGGAAAATGCGGTGCGAAAATCACGGTCAAAGAGAAAGCGAGGGTGAAAGAGAGCGAGAGACAGAAGCGAGAGCGATAGAAAGAAAGATGGAGAGAGCAAGAGAGAAAGAAAAAGAGAGCAAAAGAGAAAATGAGGCGCAAAAACCACGGTCTGGAAAGAGAGAGAGTGAGAAAGAGAGAGAGCGAGAGCGAACGAGAAAGAGAGAAAGAGAGAGAGAGAGGACAAGAGAGAGAAAGAGAAAGATAGAGAAGGCAAAAGAGAGAAAGAGAAAAAGAAAGAGCATAATCGAGAACGACACCATACAAAGCTAGTAAAAGAGAGCGAAATAGAGAACGAAAAAATGAGTGAGAGGGAAAGCTCAAAGCAGAACGAGAGAGAAAGAAAGAAAGAGAGAGCGAGAGAGAGAGAGTGAGAGAGAGAGCAATCGAGAGAGACAGAAAGCAAACAAAAAGGTAGAGAGCATAAACGAGAGAGACAACATAAAAAGCTAGTAAGAGAGAGAGAGAAAGAGAAAGCGAATAAATGAACGAGAGGGAGGGCTCGAAGGAGAGCGAGAGATAATAAAGCGAGAAAGAGAGAGAGAGAGAGCAAGCGAGAACACAGAAGAGTGAGAAAAAAAGAGCGAGATAGAGAGAAAGAAAGAAAGAGAGAGCGAGCAAGAGAGAGAGAGAGAGAAAATGAGCGAAAGGGCAGCAACAGGAGAATGTGTGAGAGAGAGAGAAGCGAGAGAAAGAGAGAGCAAAAGAAAGAGAGAGTTAGAGAAAGAGAAAGTGCGAGAGAGAAACCGAGAGCGAGAAGGCGAGAGAAAGAGAAAGAGAGAGCAACAGAGAGCGCGGGAGAGGGAGCGCTCAAAGGATAGCGAGAGAGCGGGAGAAAAAATTGTGCGAAAATCACGGACGAAAATCAATAGAGCGAGAGAGAGCGAGAGCGGGAGTGAGAGAGAAAGCGAGAGAGCGATAGAGAGCGAGAGAGAAAGCGAGAGAGCGATAGAGAAAGCGAGAGAGCGATAGAGAGAAAGCGGAAGAGCAGAAGAGAGAGAGAGAACGGGAAAGCAGAAGAGAGCGAGATAGCGGAAGAGAGAGAGCGAGAGAAAGCAAGCGAAAGAAAGCGAGCGAAAGACAGAGCGAAAGCGAGAGAGTGAAAGATAGAGAGAGCAAGAGAGAGACAGAGAGAGAGAGAGAAAGTGAAAGAGAGAGAGATAGCGCGAAAATCGAGAGAGAACAACAGAGAGCGAGAGAGAGTGAAAGAAAGAGAGAGAGAGACAGCGAAAGACAGAGAGCGAAAGACAGAACGAAAGCGAGAAGTGAGAGATAGAGAGAGCAAGAGAGAGCGAGAGAGAAAGAGCGAGAGAGAGAGAGAGAGAGAGCGAGAGCGAGAGACACAGAGCGAGAGAGAGAGAAAGAGAGAGCGAGAGCGAGAGACACAGAGCGAGAGAGACAGAGAGAGCGAGAGATACAGAGAGAGAGAGAGCGAGCGCGAAAGTCGCTCTCTCTCTCTCTCTGTCTCTTTCGCTCTCTTTGTCTCTCTCGCTTTCTCTCGCTCTCTCTCTGTCTCTCTGCTCTCTCTCCCTCTCTCGATTTTCGCGCCGTGACTTTCGCACCGCGATTTTACGCTCTCTCTCTCTCAATTTTCGCGCTCTCTCTCTCTCCCTCGCTCTCTCCCTCGCTCTCTCTCTCGCTCTCTCTCCCTCGCTCTCTCCCACGCTCTTTCTCTCGCTCTCTCTCTCGCTCTCTCTCGCTTCCTCTCGCTCGCTCTCTCTCGCTCTCTGTTTCTCTCTCTCTCTCTCTTTCTTTCGCTCTCTACGGCTCTCTGTTTCTCTCTCTCTTTCTTTCTTTCGCTCTCTCTAGCTCTCTGTTGCTCTCTCTCGCTTTCTGTTGCTCTCTCTTGCTCTCTCTATCTCTTGCTCTCTCGCTTTCGTTCTGTCTTTCGCTCTCTGTCTTTCGCTAACTCTCTCTGACTCTCTCTCTCGCTCTCTCTCTCTCTTCTGCTCTCTCGCTCTCTCGCTCTCGCTCTCTTCTGCTCTCCCGTTCTCTCTCTCATTTCTGCTCTCCTACTCTCTCTCTTTTATCGCCCGCTCTCTCGCTTTCCTTTGAGCACTCCCTCTCCCACTCTCTCTCTTGCCCTCTTTTTTTCTTTCTCTCGCTCGCTCTCGCTTCCTCTCTCTCGCTCTCGCTCGCTCTCTGTTGCTCTCTCTCTTCCTTTCGCTCTCATTTTCGTTCGTTCTCTCATTCTCTCTCATTCTCTCTTATTCTTTCTTATTCGCTTTCATTCTCTCTTCTTCTTTCTCATTCTCTCTCATTCGTTCTCATTCTCTCTTCTTCTTTCTCATTCTTTCTGATTTTCTCTCAATCTCTCATTCTCTCTCATTCTCTCTCATTCTCTTCCATTCTCTCTCTCGCTGTCTCTCTCTCTCTCTTTCTGATTCCATATCGCTCTCTCTCTCTCTCGCTTCCTCTCTCTCTCCAGCAGTTTTGCATATGGATAAAAGTAAAAAAGATTAATAGATAAATATTAGCAGAAAACTATGTAAAACTTAAAAAGAAAGGCAATCACTAGTACAGTCGTTTTGAATAGAATCGTACCATTTGCGCCTAAATGCAAGCAATGTCAATCGACACTACATCATCACAATCATACGACAATAATAGACGACAGTTTTTACCCAAAGTTTTAAAATGTATTAGCAAACGAGCTGTAATACGATGTTTTTTTCTACTAAGCCTTATAAATGACGCCCTCAAAGGTACCTGAATGTATGCAATGTGAAGTATTAAGTGATTTTCTTTATTTTGTTTTCAGTTTCTAAATAAAAGAGTTCGCTAGTTTAGCAAAAAACATCATCGCTAAGACACACTAGAGCGCACAGTTTCTTTCCCGCCCGACTTTGCTCGACATCTTTCCGGGTTGTGTAAATCAACCCACGACGCACATACCGCGGAACGCTCGCAAAACGGCAGCCTTGATGAATGGAACTAATGTTTGATAGTCGGAATGTTGTCGGCGTATCGAACGAAACCCATTATAAAGCACAATAACCGCAACCGACCGAAGGTACCATCGTCTGGTTTTAACCCCTTTTTTTTTTGGGTGGGCCCCTTTTTATTTGCCCCGGACGAAGTTGTCGTTAGTCCCGGGGCCTGTCCCGTACGACACGCCTCACGTCCTCCGGTGAAACGTTATCATTTTCGTACGCCTGCTTGGCTGTTTCGCGTGCGCAGGTTGTCGTCCCGTTGCATCGGCAGCTTCCAGCCGGGTAGAATGTTTGTGGTGGTTGTGGTTTTCCGCGTACTGCTTACCCGGAGGTGCTCGCATGCTCATTTTCGGTGTACATAGCGTTCGAGTTTTTTGCTTCTCTCCCCCTTCGCCCCGAGTTAAGATGTGAGCGTACACCGGAAACTTCCAAAAATGCTTCGCTTGTCGCGCGGGAATGGCTTCTTTTGGGAGAAAATTTGAATTTTCTACCACCCGTCTTAGATATTGGCGGTGGTTTTATCTTCCGTTAGTGCTTCCCCTTGTTCAAACCCGGGCCCCTTTTTTCTTGCCGTCAGACACACACACACACACACATCCACTCCATAAAAGAATCGCTGCCGGCAGTAGCAATCCTTCATCTTCCGGCCGTCGTTCCCTATCGTGTTCGCCGACCTAACTGGGAATGGGATGAATTTTATGAAATTGGAAAATTCGCTATCTCCACAATTATATTAATTGTTGTTTAGGCCCGAACATGGAACTCGGGCATTTTTCCGGCATCAGGGGGAAAGCGCGCTGTATGCTACGCGCGCCACCGATGGAAAACTTCGCGTAAGGAGCGGGCCGAAAAAAGGATTGCGTCTTAATGAGTTCTGATTGTGATTCGTTTCGACTGTGCGCGTACCATGCGTGCGTGTGAGTGTGTGTCGCTATGAAGATTACAACTTGTTTTGCCGTGTGCCAAGTGTGTGAGCCGAGTTGATGATGAGTCGGTGATGACGGTTGAAGATTCTTCATTTGCTAAAATAAAAACTCCCATCCCAACGGCAAAACACACACACCAATTTCAATCACTCCGCGTTTCGGTTTTTTCGGCGGAAGATTTTCGGTTTTTTAATGAACTGCCAATCCGGGGGTTGAGTGGTTGGAGAAGGGGGAAAGGGGAGGGGGTGGGTGAAAAGCGCGTGCTGGTCGTGACGTGAACGCAATGTTTGGCAGAGTCGGGCAACGTACCCGCGAGGGGTTTTTGTTTTTGAGCTCGCGTGGTAAATTAATCAATGCTGGAAGGTGGGCGCAGGGAAAGGGAGTGAGAGGGGGAATGGTGGGGAGGGGAGGGAGGAGGAATGGCTACCGGGGAATGTAGGTCACAAGGGAAGATTTCGGTGCGTTTGGTGCAGTGTGTGTTGTGACGAATGTCAAGTCAATTTCGTTCGTGAAGGTGTATTAAAGTAAGAAATTCAGTTTAGTTTTTGCAAATCACGAACAAAAACGAGAAAAAAAGATAAGAAAAAGTGCAAAGAAAGAATCAAACTGTTTGTGGGGAATAGAAATAGAATAATTAATAAGTAAATTGATGATGTTACTTAGCTAGCATTAAATATGAGTAAAGGTGTTTGCAAACGACGTAAAAGGAATGAGAAAAATAGCTCACTAGACATGTAAAATATTTTAACAAACGTTGAACACTCGCATCGATGAACAGATTGTTTGAAATGATTTAGAAATTTAAAAAACTAGCAATAAGAACACGTAAACTAAAACGCGATTAAAAAGAATCGAGCCTAAAAAAAGTGGAAAACGTTATAAGAAATCATAAAAGAGTAAAAATGTGACATGAGCTCAAAATAACAAAGAATAAATACAAGATTTATAAAAACAGAGCAAAAAATAATGTTGGTTCTAGAAGGGAAAGGTATGGTAAATTAATCAATGCTGAAAGGAAAATTAAATTCCTAAGAATGTTGGCTACTGGAAGTAAAACAAATGATGAAAATGTACGAAAATGCTGCTTTTATTAAAAGAAACATTTAATCAATAAAATATGTAACAAATTTTAATTATGTGTATACTAGCTATCCTTAAAATAAAAACTAAATGTAAAAGTTGATGAATTGGTAGAACAATCTTAAGACAAAGATGCATAAATGAATGTTAGTATATGAAACATACAGATTATAACAAATTATTGGTACAGAAAATGCTAGCAAGACAAAATGCATGAAAGAAACAGTAAAAAATGATGAAGTCATGCACCAAATAATATAAAGAATGAGAGCAGAGTGAGGTAAAGACAAGTAAAGGAAATAGTTAGATGTTTATTATTAAAGACATGGAAAAAAGATGTTTCATATCTTAATGTTTCTCAACAATGTGAAGAGAAGCACATGAAATGGTTTAAATTGTTACTATAATTAAGTAAGACAACAAACATGTGACAAAAATACTTTAACAAATGAACAAAATTTTGATTAAAATTAATGATTAAAGAACATAAGAACATATTCTTAGGTAATGATTGATCTGAAAAAATCATAAGAAAAACATGGGATTGAAATGATTAAGAATAGATAAATATAACAAAAATTGTAAGAAAAACTAGCTTAAATTACATAAAAGAATTTAAAAACCAAAGTGCTTTAAATAACTATGAAAAAGGTAATGAAATTGTATCAAAACATAAAGAGTAATGTAAATTGTAAAACCATAAATAAACCACAAAACACAAAAAGATAAATACTGAGAAAAATTAAGAAATGAAGAAAACAGACGTTACTGTATAAGAACAGAACGACACGACTAGCTAAGAATGTGTAATGTTATGTTTAACAAATTAGTAAAACAAAAATAAGCAATTAATTTCACAAATAAAACAGTTAGAAACATTAAAATCATTAAATTAATAAGAAACGACAGTTAAACAAAACATATTTCAAAGAAAATTTATAAAAAAGGGAAAAAATGTTTGTTTTAAGCCAAATCACACAGCATACGAGTTCGAAACCAATAGAAACCGGTCATTTCCATGCCACGATCAGCCAGCCTCTCTCTTCTGAGTGTTGCGTGTAGAATCTCTAGCCGAAACGTACAATTTTTATTTTTTTGTGTTTTTTTAATGCTTTTCTTTTAAACAGGAGGAAACGAAAAAAAAACGGAGGAGGAAAAATTAAAAAATAAAAACAATAACTAAAGGGAGAACGGGTGGGGAGAACGAATGATGAAAATGTACGAAAATGCTGCTTTTATTAAAAGAAACATTTAATCAATAAAATATGTAACAAATTTTAATTATGTGTATACTAGCTATCCTTAAAATAAAAACTAAATGTAAAAGTTGATGAATTGGTAGAACAATCTTAAGACAAAGATGCATAAATGAATGTTAGTATATGAAACATTCAGATAATAACAATTTATTATTACAGAAAGTGCTACCATGACAAAATGCATGAAAGAAATAATTAAAAAATGATGAAATTATGCTTAAAAAAACATATAGAATGAAAGAAGAGTGAAGCAAAGAAAAGTAAAAGAATTATTTAGGTGTAGGTTATTAAAGACATGCAATAAGACAACAATAGTATCTTAATATTTCTTAACAATGTGAAAAGAAGCTCCTAAAATGGTTTAAATTGTAGCTATAATTAAGTAAGACAACAAACATGTAACAAAAATACATAAAAAATAGAACAAAACTATGTTTAAATTTAATTACTAAAGAGCATAAAAAAAACACGTTCTTAGGTAATGGTTGATATAAAATGGTGAAATGATAAAAAAAAAACATGGGATTTGAATGAATAAGATAGATAAAAATAACAAAAGTTGTATAATATCTAGCTTAAATTATGAAGAAGATTTATAAAAATGAAGCGCTTTACATAACCAGGAAAAAGATAATAAAATTGTATCAAAACATAAAGAGTAATGGAAATTGTAAAACCATAAATAAGGCATAAAACACAAAAAGATAAAAACTGAGAAAAATTAAGGAGTGAAGAAAACACACGTTACTGTATAAGAACAGAACGACACGGCTAGCTAAAAATGTGAAATGTTAAGTTTAAGATACTAGTAAAACAAAAACAAACAATAAAATACAAAAATAAAACAGTTAGAAGCATTAGAATAATTAATTTCATAAGAATCGTATGTAAAACAAAACATATTTCAAAGAAAATTATTAAAAAAGGGCAAAAGCTGTGTGTTTTAAGCCAACAACAAACCCGAAAATGTATGTAGTGAATGCAGCGAACCATGAATTATAAAACACGAAGCACACATCAACAAAGCAAAGCTCGTAAATAAACGATACAAGCTCATCCACTACAACATACAACAGTATGAACCCTTGCCGGTTTTCCTCGAATCGTTCGGGTTTTTGTTTTGTTCACTGCCGCCGGAAAATGACCGTGGCGGTGGTCACTTGACGCTTCCATTTCCAGTTGACGCACCGTACGGGAAGGACTCTGGTCTGTGGGCATAGTAAATCGACCGGATGCAGGACCTTACCCGGCGTTATTGGAGGTAGGAGCGAGATTTAGATTGAATTATCCTTTTTTTTTATTAATATTCCAGCCAAAACCGAGCTCGATGTGTGTGTGTGTGTGTAAATTGTAAAACCATAAATAAGGCATAAAACACAAAAAGATAAAAACTGAGAAAAATTAAGGAGTGAAGAAAACACACGTTACTGTATAAGAACAGAACGACACGGCTAGCTAAAAATGTGAAATGTTAAGTTTAAGATACTAGTAAAACAAAAACAAACAATAAAATACAAAAATAAAACAGTTAGAAGCATTAGAATAATTAATTTCATAAGAATCGTATGTAAAACAAAACATATTTCAAAGAAAATTATTAAAAAAGGGCAAAAGCTGTGTGTTTTAAGCCAACAACAAACCCGAAAATGTATGTAGTGAATGCAGCGAACCATGAATTATAAAACACGAAGCACACATCAACAAAGCAAAGCTCGTAAATAAACGATACAAGCTCATCCACTACAACATACAACAGTATGAACCCTTGCCGGTTTTCCTCGAATCGTTCGGGTTTTTGTTTTGTTCACTGCCGCCGGAAAATGACCGTGGCGGTGGTCACTTGACGCTTCCATTTCCAGTTGACGCACCGTACGGGAAGGACTCTGGTCTGTGGGCATAGTAAATCGACCGGATGCAGGACCTTACCCGGCGTTATTGGAGGTAGGAGCGAGATTTAGATTGAATTATCCTTTTTTTTTATTAATATTCCAGCCAAAACCGAGCTCGATGTGTGTGTGTGTGTTGTGTGTGTGTGTGTGTGTTGTAGCATCCTTCTTCAGCGTTTGATTAGGGCTGCGCGAGATGACCGTCGTTGTGCTGTGCTGTGTCCAAGCGGGCTGTTGTGATGGGAGGCGCGATCCAGCGACATCGTAATTGAAATTTATGAAAATATGTGCTCGGCTGTAAGGTGTTACAGCCTGTTCAGTGGTGACGATGGAAGAAGACAAAAAACAACACACACACTCACACAAAAGGAAAGAAGGGGAAACCCGAAAAGAGCTAACCACCGACGCCAGAGTGTGTTGGCGGCCAAGAAAAAAAAAGGGATCCGTTCTCGTTCTCTGATATTGGTATTATTAGTATACTGTTAACTACGTATGGTTTCGGCATGTCTCCAAGGCCAAGGATCCTTGGCATCCCAACACAATAAATATATTTACCAATCCATCCTTACCTGGTTTTTCATTTTCCCGGCGTTCTGTGTGTGTGTGGTTTTGCTGCTTCTTCTTCTGCTGGATTTAATTTCCCAACATTCCCACTCTGACGCTGCTCACAAAACTGATTTTCTTCCATCCAGCAGGAACTCTTCGGTCCGGTCAGAACGACACACCCACAGCCGACAAGCGATCAACGTCCCGAACGGGGATGGTAAAAGGTTTTCGAGGTCTTCTTAATTATTTCATTAATGATTTGGCGAACGGCCGGTAACCGCTTTGAGTATTTTTTTTTTCGTTCATTCTGCACCGAATTTTCATTAAATCTATTTGTTGCGATCGTGTTGGGATTCTCTCGGGGAGGGTTTTTTTTCCTTCTTCTGCTGTTGGCTGTTGGTTTGCGGGACGCGAATGGGTTGGCAGTGCGCAAAAGTCCTGTTTGCTTCCGCACTCAATTATTCATTCTATTCTTGTCGTTCGGCACGAGGAAACCGCAGCTTCGGAAGCGGTAAAATGAGCGCGCTTTTTTTACATTGTCCTTTTCTTTGCGGGTTCAGTGTGCTTGTGTGTGTCTTCGTGTTTGTTTTTTTTTTAGATTTTTTTCGATGTTTTCATCTTTTTTTAAATTATTTTCCTGTTTTGAATCGCTTTTTTATTTTTTTTACCGATTTTCGACATACTTTTATCATTTGTTTCACTTTTTCTGTCTATTTTCGGTTACTTTTCTATATCTTCTTATATGTTTTCTTTATGCATTCTTAATTTTTTTTACTCAATTTGATCGTTTTACGTTACTACCTCATAATTTCTCGAGTTGACTTCTTGTTTTCGTACTTTCACACTTTTGTTTATCTCTTGTTGCATGATTTTGTATCAAATTTTACGGTATTTTTTATTTATGTTTTGTCTTTGTGTTTTCTTTAAGATATACCTAACCATTACCATGATTTATTTAATCAAAATGGATTAATTTTAGTCTTTTTCTATTATTTTACTCGTGTTACTCTTTGTAATGGTGAAGAAACCATAAAACAGATAACTTTCAATTGTTTCTAAGTGATTTTTTAAGAGTATTTGTTGTATTTTGTCTGTTTCGAATGATTTCATACAATTTACTTTTCTATGCAAACTTTTATCGTGTTCTAAGAGCTCATATTTGTCAACTCTTTTGTTGCAGTTTTACTATTTTTCAAAATACATATAACTTCTTTGTAGCTTCTATGTAATTTTTGTTTTTAATGATGTTATTTATGTTTACCAATCGACATTATTTCTTTTCGTTTGCTTACTTTGACGTTTGATGAATTTTTATTTTTATATCTAAATTGTTGACATTGTTTCTCAGTTTGGCAAATAAAATACTAGCAATTTGCTTTTTATGGTTATGAAATTCTTTTATTTTTTTCTTTCATTGAACTTATTAGTTACTTCATTTTCTTTGTCTTGATTCTTTTGAGTAATTTGTATTTTTTTAGTTTTGTTTCTCTTTTGATAATAAAATGTTCACCATACTTGTACCATCTTACAATTTCCTTTAAGTTCTTTTATTTTTTATTTTTGTTTTGTAAGGTTTGCATTGAATCCAATTTTACAATTTTCTTCATTGATTGTTTTTCGTGTTTTGTTCGAAAAAAGTATTTAACCAACTTTCTTTTTGTTACATTTCAATGGCGATTTTTATTCGTTCCATGACTTCATTGTGTGTGTTTTTTAATTTTAATTATTATTTGTATCTTTTTTTATTTTTAACTCTCTTTTTTATCTTTTTTATAATCGATTTTTCGTCAATAATTCACTCCAAATATTCGTTTTTTTTATCGTTCAACCTCTTCTGTTTTTATCACAGTATCATTAAACATTTATCATATGATTTGGTGTTTTGTTCTTTGTTTTTGAATTGTTTTTTTCAAACTCATTCATTGTCGTTTTAGCTTTTTTGTTAAATTTTCATCGTGTTTTGCACAGTTTTGTTGTTTCTTTTGATGTTGTAATAGAATAATTTATTATTGTATCGCTTATTTGTAACTTTAACAACATTATTGTTTCCTTTTTAAACCTTTCAAAATAAGTTTAAATTTTGTTAAGCGTTGTTTTCTTTATCCCACTTTACTAATGCTCCTTCATGCTTCGCTGCAACATCCATCTTTCATCCATTCAAGCTTCTCTTGAAACGAAGCACATCCGCACCCACTCCCCTCAAATTCCTCCTCCTACCGTCGACAGTAATCGTGCCGTTTACCTCGTTAAGCATAATTAAGACCATTATCCAGCGGGCAGCGGCTAGAACCGAAACGGGACGCACCGGACTCTAATTCAAACGTACCGATCAAAGCGAAAGGAAGAAAGTGACACTAAAGCCGTGGTCCGTGGTGTGAGGACCGGTAGCTGGCAAAAGTTAAAAGCAACGCCAGTTGCACCGACCGTCGCCCTTCATCGTGCCTCACCGTCCATGGGCGGGCAAAAACCTTGAAAACTCCACCAAAAGACTTGCCGACTTGCCGACGAAAAACACGGCGAAATGACTCAATACGCCTTTAATTATCGATTTTTCATTAGAACCGAACGCAGCCAGGGCATCAGCACGCTCGAAACCTTCGCCGGAACGGAACGCGGGGGAAAAAGCCGCCCCAGTGAGGTTAGGATGCTGGGTGGTACCGTGCCTATTTCTTCATACACATACACGCATTGGCAGGAAATTGTCTTGAGTGGGTGTAGCAGGCGGGGCAACGGGCTAGTGATATGAAGTGGGTGGCGAAAACCAAAATTAATGGATATAAAATTAAAATCCCAAAATTTCTTCCCTCTTTTCATTCCCCAGGCGTGTGGGATTGGGTCGAGGGGATGGGAGGGATTTAGGGTGGTACATTGTCTCAAACAGCAACAGCGGATAAGTCACCGCACCCGCCACGATGCCGAAAAAAGGGTGATGAATGAAGGGAAAAGTAGGAAACGAGACGGGAGATGAAATCGATTTTCTTGCATTTTCTAACGATAGGTTTTCAGCTTAAGAAAGGATGTGCGAGAGAGCATTTGCTTGTCTGCTGTATTGGTGGTGGTGGTGGTGGTGGTGGTGGTGTGATGCTTTTGTTGCCGAATTTCGGCAACAATATGTTTGTGGTTTGGTTGTAAGTATGTGTTTTGTTGCTGTTATTGTGTGTGTTGAGAGTATTCCTGCAATCCTTTCACCTTTTTTGTTTCGTACCGTCACTCATCTTGGAGACTTTTCAAACGTTAATACTATTTTTAGTAATTTTCGTGACACAGACGTTCCCTTCCGTGGTGCTAGAGATATTTTTAAGGACTTTAGACATCCTGAGATTTATAGTCAAAGTCCAAAAACTTTCGATTTCGTAGAACTGGTCCTAGAGCACACGTCATTAAAAAGAGCTGATTGCGCATGCATAGGTGAGACTTACTCGGTGTCATAGTGGATAACCTGTAAAAGATAGTCAAGAGTTATTTAGATTTGAGACTTCTTAAAATGTTGTGTGAACAGCAGGATTAAATGTCGGATTTCTTAGGCTTAGCCAACTCTTGAATAAATATTGCAAGATGCCACATTAGAATCACTCGAGACCAGCTTCTGGTTCTACGGACGAGTCTAACGTGCTTTTAGAGTACTCAACCTGTATGGTAATAATTAAAAAATTCTCAGATATTGATATAGAAATAAATATCAGCTCTTGAAGTTGAGTTGAGTACTCCTAAAGGGCGACTAACGAGTAGGAATAAACGGAGAAGCTCTTGATGTTGATCGCTTTAAATCCAGAGTTCTAAATATTGTCCTGTTTTCAAGTCTCAAATCTTCAGGGATATTATCTGGAGTCATCACATATCAAAGATGTTGGAATTGGACCTGAAAAAGTTGCAAATAACAGGTATAAATAGAGACGTTGGTGATGTTGATCGCTTAAAACCTACAGTTCTTAATATCAACCAACGGATCTTTTGAGACAGAGTGTCTTCCGAGTTTCCTGGATTTTTCACAAGTCGAGCATGTTGGAGTTCAAAACCAGAGGTCTTAAGCACATGCAACACTTCTTCTGAGAGGACAGCCGTGACTTGAATTGAGGGGTTGCGTCATGACTGCAGGATCTTGTAGTTGAATCTGGAAGCGTTTCAATACAATAGGAGTGTGTGATGTTAATCACCTAAAAGTCTTCTTCTTCTTTCTTGGCCTAACGAACTCTTAGGTCATGCCTGTCATTTTTGGCTCACTAGACTTATTGCTACCACATAGTTGGATAGTCACCGTCCTCACTATGGGGGAACGGCCTAGATGGGGGAACGGCCGCTGTCGCATCTACCCAGTGGCGTATCAAGCGGCCGCTCGGGGCCTCGCCGATCAGAGGGGCCTCGCCGAAGAGGGGAATACCGCTGGCGCTCTCGAACATACAAAATGTTCTAAATCAACGAGGGCCTCGTAGTTGAAGGGGCCTCACAAAAAGAAGGCTTTTGCACCCAATCCAACCAAACCCACCGCCCACCCCCGCCCCCTCGTTCACGTTCTTTGCAACGAGCATTTTGTAAGGGACCTCCTGATTACCAATGACCTGGTGATTGCAGGGGCCTCGGGTACTGGGTCCTTTTTATAGGGGGCTCTACAGCCTCCAGCTTCCTTACCGCTCGGGGCCCCAGAACGGCTTGATACGCCACTGCATCTACCACCGGGCCGCCCCACCTAAAAGTAAGGTTCATAATAGTGAGAAAAACATTTTACTGAGAGCCTTTTTGAGTCAGGGTTTGTGTGGATTTCCCTGGAGCTTCTTTACAAGACAAGAATGTTGAAGTAGGACATTGAAGAGTTACAAAACAATAGGAAAAAACAATAGGAAGTCTCTGCTAATACTGAGCTAAACATCTTTAGCTTTGAGATTCGTGTGAACTTCGTGAGAAGTCATCACAATTTTAGGATCTTAGAAGATTTTAGATTTTAGGACCTTCAATAGAAATAGTTGGAGAAGTTGATGATGTTGATCGCCTCAAACTCAGAGTTCTTAATATTGAGCTCAATTTGTGTTGAAAAGAACGCAGAGACTTTGTGTGTCCGGGGTGGCGTAAAATTGGCAGGAGTACTCACAATTTGATGATCTTAGAGTTGTATCTATGAATAGGTTCAGGATATCTACAGATGTTTTTGCATAAGAATAGTTGCGAATCGTAATTCTAGAGTTAGTTTGAAAAAGATTCTCAGGATATTGATGTCATGCTTTGACTTAGCTTGTATTAAGAGTACAAAAGAATTGGAGGATGATTATGTAGAGCATATCTTCGTCCGTCCACAGCTTTATAGCTCTATTTAGGAGGTATCTCAGAGACTTAAAGGACCCAGAGCAAGTTTAATGACGAGAGTTGATCCTCAATTCTCTTGGATATGATTTTTGAGAACGCGCCAAACCGTAGTCAGGGCGCATCTTTGGAGTCATAACTTTGAAGCCTTCTAGAGACTCTAAGGACACGAAACGAGTTCAAAAGGGTTTGTAACAAGGTGTTGAATCTTGGTACCTAACACAGAAACGCAAACCTGTGGAGAGTCATGCTACGCAGCATGCGAAGTGTATCGAAGTCGTGAATTTCTTTAAAGTAGCCGAATATTAGATTGTATTGAGCTTCACATACTCTTGTACCTTTTTTCTTCCAAGACATTTCTAGAAAAAACACCTTTGCTCTACAAAAAAAAAAAAACAAAATGACAATACACCCTCTTAACGAGCAATTAAAACGAGCAGGGCAGGGCTTAACCCATGCAGCAAACATATTTCACTCTAGCGATTGATATTTATTTACCATCTAAACTCTTCTAAAAGCTTTATTGCTGTGACAAGCAGGCAAGAACGAAAAAAAAAACCAGCACACGAAACAAATGTCTTACGCCTTACGGCCAGCACAGTAGCGCAGTGAAAATAAATTCCTTAAGCTCGTTTAGCAAAATCACAACCAACAAAAGGGGTACCGGGAGACCCAACCGAACGATCAGAAAGACAAACCATTAAATTAATCCTGACACAGATAGCGTTTTATTATTAAAGCAGCGGTGGGGAAAAGAACAAACAGAAGCAAAACAACGAAAAAATCTTCTAAACTTTTTTTTTCTTTCTCTACGATGGCTCTTTTAATCAGTGAGAAAAGGAGAGAGAGCGAGCAAGAGACATCGGTTGATAGCTTACAATCCTAAAATACCTCGCCACTGCCCGCTTGCTGTACGGAATCTTTACCTACTTGGTGGAGTTTAGTGGCGATGGGAGCGAGCGAAAAAAAAGCGTAGGAAAAACGACGTAAAGTAAACATTTCCCTGGTGTGGGTTATAGAGACAGGAGCGCTAAGAAAGAAAAAAAAACACGAGAAGACAAAAAACAAAACACACTCCAAATAAAGGAGGAAAAAAACTAGCTGATTAGTATGCAAATCAAATATCTCTGTGGCAAAACGTGCGTGGTTCGAGGTGAGGAAACCAAAACAAAAACCAAAGAAGCAAAAAAAAACAGACGAAACGTAAAAGGACAACAAGAAAAGCATAAAGTCGGAGTTAAATAAGCAGTACTATGGAAAAACACACACAAACGCGAAAACCCTGCCCAGTAACCTTTAAGGATAGTGTAACCGAAGTGTGGCACAGCCCGAAGTATCGAACAGAACACGGCAAGAACTAAACGGAGAACGAAAAAAACGGGAAGGCACGCGTTTGCCAGCGGTTCGTCAGTTTCCGTTCGTTTTAATTAGTCAAATTAAAGGTTTAACAACCATAAACAAAGCAATGAATTCGGTTGTTTCTTGAAGAAAAAACATCCAAGAAACAAACGGAACGCGTACAAAATGAGCAAACGAACGGTAGGCAAAACGGAGAGGCGCCATGATAAAACATTGACTTAATGATGAGTAATAAAAATCCGAAAACCGGAAAATCCCGGCACACGGGATGTAAGAAATGTGTCTCGGGCGCTCATTACTCACACAGCTAAATTGGTTCCTTATTTTTTGTTAAAGACACACGCACGCTCGTTAGACAATCACTTCATTTCACGTGTGTAAGCCTTCCGTTGTTCGGAGTTCCATTCGACAAGAAAGGCTTTAACGAGACATTTCGGCTTGGGACGTGTGAAAAAAACAAACCAAACTTTTGCTCCTTGTTTACACTTAGAACCAAAAAAAAAAAGTTAAATCCCCAACCTTTAAATTAAAGTGGAAGAAACAGCAGAATCCCCGGCTTTTCACAAATAAAAATAAACAGATCCTTTTCAAGCCTGTTAACTATTTGACCAGGGACTTTCTTGTGCCCATATTCTGGCAGGTTTCGGCGCACACTGGGTAGCCTCGCTTGGTGAAGAATTCTAATTATGAGTCTGCCCCCGGACTACCGGTTTGATGATCCGGTCAGCTGTGTGTTTTGTGTGCAGCAGCTGGACGGTTTCGCGACCGGGGAGAAAAAGGGTTTGATCGTTCCGATTAACCGAATGCTGCTGGATGGGAGGATATACAGTTTTATTAAACAGCCAAACAATGTGTTGGGATTTGTGCTTTTTTTGCCTTGCGGAAGGATTATAAGAAGCAGGAAGGAAGAAAATCGACGAGAAGAAGCAAAACATCATTGATGACCATTGTAACGATGCTTTGCAGGACTTGATAAGCGTTTAATATATTCAATTTTAGGTAAATGTTTTTTTTTATTTGTTTGATGAAGTTACGAAGGACTTCCATGAGGGGGAATGAGATAAAATCACTTATTTTTCGAGTAAAATAAAGCTAAAAAATGACTTGTTTAAAGAAATTATTTACGCCTAGAATTATGCAATTTGGAATGTATTATTTGTTGCATTATTAGGAAAGTGCTCGTCAGCGAACCGTTCGGTACGAGGCGTAGAGGAGAACGACGAGCTCGTTGGCTGAATCAAGTGGAGTCAGACCTGAGAGATATCGGATGCAGCTGGGAGTGGAGCAGTGCAGCCATGGACCGAGTTTCCTGGAAACGGATTGGTCGCCAGGCCCTGTCTACTAGACGTGCCCTGCATAGGAGCAGGCCAGGAATGAAGAAGAAGAATTTGTTTCATGACACTTGTACGCGCTGGCGAATCTCTGAAAATCGTCGAGACATTAAAGAGCTCTGATTACTTGATCCAAAAACATCCTGGATATTCCCCCCACACGAGATTCTTCGTACTCCGCAACAGATGTGCATGGCCCGCTGGCAGAGCATGTGGGATGTGTCCCTGGTTTCACAGGCTCCCGGTAGATTGCCCGTTTATTCGCATGATGTCTACCCTCATGTCGAACCAACCACTTCGGCCGACTTCAAGGTTTGTAGCTGTAGCGACAGATTCCACGACTTTGATCACATCCTCTGGTCAGAGGCGGAGCTCAGAGTTCGATGCGGCAAGATCCGGACAACTGTCAGCCGTTCGGGCATCAGGAAGATCCCCTGGAGTGCCGAGTGGGTCAGAAGCCAAAGAGATGGGGATCACTCTTTGATTCCTTCCCAAGTCGCTTCCCGTAGATAATACGCACTATCGCCTGTTTAGACTAGTGTAGCTTTGTTCGTTATGTCTCTTTTGTGTTTTTTGTATTTCCATGTTTACATAGTTATTATGTCGCTTTTCTAGTCTCAGGTTGTCTGAAGTCCTTGAGGTTGTAGCTAGCGGCCTTTTCGTTGGTGGAAATGCTTGTGTTCGATTCGACCTAACAAAGTTATCGTTGCTTTCGGATTCAGCTGTTTCTTCGGCGACTGGGTCGCTCTTTACAACAACAGATTGTAGATCACAAACCAAGTTCGCGCAGCACTCCACGACAACCAGTGTCGATCCACCAGG
>KZ061710.1:177899-213635 GCA_002091835.1 Anopheles maculatus | reverse complement strand
TATTGAGCTTCACATTCTCTTGTACCTTTTTTCTTCCAAGACATTTCTAGAAAAAACCCCTTTGCCCTACAAAAAAAAAAAAAACAAAATGACAATACACCCTCTTAACGAGCAATTAAAACGAGCAGGGCAGGGCTTAACCCATGCAGCAAACATATTTCACTCTAGCGATTGATATTTATTTACCATCTAAACTCTTCTAAAAGCTTTATTGCTGTGACAAGCAGGCAAGAACGAAAAAAAAAACCAGCACACGAAACAAATGTCTTACGCCTTACGGCCAGCACAGTAGCGCAGTGAAAATAAATTCCTTAAGCTCGTTTAGCAAAATCACAACCAACAAAAGGGGTACCGGGAGACCCAACCGAACGATCAGAAAGACAAACCATTAAATTAATCCTGACACAGATAGCGTTTTATTATTAAAGCAGCGGTGGGGAAAAGAACAAACAGAAGCAAAACAACGAAAAAATCTTCTAAACTTTTTTTTTCTTTCTCTACGATGGCTCTTTTAATCAGTGAGAAAAGGAGAGAGAGCGAGCAAGAGACATCGGTTGATAGCTTACAATCCTAAAATACCTCGCCACTGCCCGCTTGCTGTACGGAATCTTTACCTACTTGGTGGAGTTTAGTGGCGATGGGAGCGAGCGAAAAAAAAGCGTAGGAAAAACGACGTAAAGTAAACATTTCCCTGGTGTGGGTTATAGAGACAGGAGCGCTAAGAAAGAAAAAAAAAACACGAGAAGACAAAAAACAAAACACACTCCAAATAAAGGAGGAAAAAAACTAGCTGATTAGTATGCAAATCAAATATCTCTGTGGCAAAACGTGCGTGGTTCGAGGTGAGGAAACCAAAACAAAAACCAAAGAAGCAAAAAAAAACAGACGAAACGTAAAAGGACAACAAGAAAAGCATAAAGTCGGAGTTAAATAAGCAGTACTATGGAAAAACACACACAAACGCGAAAACCCTGCCCAGTAACCTTTAAGGATAGTGTAACCGAAGTGTGGCACAGCCCGAAGTATCGAACAGAACACGGCAAGAACTAAACGGAGAACGAAAAAAACGGGAAGGCACGCGTTTGCCAGCGGTTCGTCAGTTTCCGTTCGTTTTAATTAGTCAAATTAAAGGTTTAACAACCATAAACAAAGCAATGAATTCGGTTGTTTCTTGAAGAAAAAACATCCAAGAAACAAACGGAACGCGTACAAAATGAGCAAACGAACGGTAGGCAAAACGGAGAGGCGCCATGATAAAACATTGACTTAATGATGAGTAATAAAAATCCGAAAACCGGAAAATCCCGGCACACGGGATGTAAGAAATGTGTCTCGGGCGCTCATTACTCACACAGCTAAATTGGTTCCTTGTTTTTTGTTAAAGACACACGCACGCTTGTTAGACAATCACTTCATTTCACGTGTCCGTTGTTTGGAGTTCCATTCGACAAGAAAGGCTTTAACGAGACATTTCGGCTTGGGACGTGTGAAAAAAACAAACCAAACTTTTGCTCCTTGTTTACACTTAGAACCAAAAAAAAAAAGTTAAATCCCCAACCTTTAAATTAAAGTGGAAGAAACAGCAGAATCCCCGGCTTTTCACAAATAAAAATAAACAGATCCTTTTCAAGCCTGTTAACTATTTGACCAGGGACTTTCTTGTGCTCGAATTCTGGCAGGTTTCGGCGCACACTGGGCAGCCTCGCTTGGTGAAGAATTCTAATTATGAGTCTGCCCCCGGACTACCGGTTTGATGATCCGGTCAGCTGTGTGTTTTGTGTGCAGCAGCTGGACGGTTTCGCGACCGGGGAGAAAAAGGGTTTGATCGTTCCGATTAACCGAATGCTGCTGGATGGGAGGATATACAGTTTTATTAAACAGCCAAACAATCTGTTGGGATTTGTGCTTTTTTTGCCTTGCGGAAGGATTATAAGAAGCAGGAAGGAAGAAAATCGACGAGAAGAAGCAAAACATCATTGATGACCATTGTAACGATGCTTTGCAGGACTTGATAAGCGTTTAATATATTCAATTTTAGGTAAATGTTTTTTTTTATTTGTTTGATGAAGTTACGAAGGACTTCCATGAGGGGGAATGAGATAAAATCACTTATTTTTCGAGTAAAATAAAGCTAAAAAATGACTTGTTTAAAGAAATTATTTACGCCTAGAATTATGCAATTTGGAATGTATTATTTGTTGCATTATTAGGAAAGTGCTCGTCAGCGAACCGTTCGGTACGAGGCGTAGAGGAGAACGACGAGCTCGTTGGCTGAATCAAGTGGAGTCAGACCTGAGAGATATCGGATGCAGCTGGGAGTGGAGCAGTGCAGCCATGGACCGAGTTTCCTGGAAACGGATTGGTCGCCAGGCCCTGTCTACTAGACGTGCCCTGCATAGGAGCAGGCCAGGAATGAAGAAGAATTGAAGAAAAAACATCCAAGAAACAAACGGAACGCGTACAAAATGAGCAAACGAACGGTAGGCAAAACGGAGAGGCGCCATGATAAAACATTGACTTAATGATGAGTAATAAAAATCCGAAAACCGGAAAATCCCGGCACACGGGATGTAAGAAATGTGTCTCGGGCGCTCATTACTCACACAGCTAAATTGGTTCCTTGTTTTTTGTTAAAGACACACGCACGCTTGTTAGACAATCACTTCATTTCACGTGTCCGTTGTTTGGAGTTCCATTCGACAAGAAAGGCTTTAACGAGACATTTCGGCTTGGGACGTGTGAAAAAAACAAACCAAACTTTTGCTCCTTGTTTACACTTAGAACCAAAAAAAAAAAGTTAAATCCCCAACCTTTAAATTAAAGTGGAAGAAACAGCAGAATCCCCGGCTTTTCACAAATAAAAATAAACAGATCCTTTTCAAGCCTGTTAACTATTTGACCAGGGACTTTCTTGTGCCCATATTCTGGCAGGTTTCGGCGCACACTGGGTAGCCTCGCTTGGTGAAGAATTCTAATTATGAGTCTGCCCCCGGACTACCGGTTCGATGATCCGGTCAGCTGTGTGTTTTGTGTGCAGCAGCTGGACGGTTTCGCGACCGGGGAGAAAAAGGGTTTGATCGTTCCGATTAACCGAATGCTGCTGGATGGGAGGATATACAGTTTTATTAAACAGCCAAACAATCTGTTGGGATTTGTGCTTTTTTTGTTGTTGTCTTGTAGAAGGATGATTAGAAGCAAGGAAGGAAGAAAATCGACGAGAAGAAGCAAAACATCATTGATGACCATTGTAACGATGCTTTGCAGGACTTGATAAGCGTTTAATATATTCAATTTTAGGTAAATGTTTTTTTTTATTTGTTTGATGAAGTTACGAAGGACTTCCATGAGGGGGAATGAGATAAAATCACTTATTTTTCGAGTAAAATAAAGCTAAAAAATGACTTGTTTAAAGAAATTATTTACGCCTAGAATTATGCAATTTGGAATGTATTATTTGTTGCATTATTAGGAAAGTGCTCGTCAGCGAACCGTTCGGTACGAGGCGTAGAGGAGAACGACGAGCTCGTTGGCTGAATCAAGTGGAGTCAGACCTGAGAGATATCGGATGCAGCTGGGAGTGGAGCAGTGCAGCCATGGACCGAGTTTCCTGGAAACGGATTGGTCGCCAGGCCCTGTCTACTAGACGTGCCCTGCATAGGAGCAGGGAGTTCCATTCGACAAGAAAGGCTTTAACGAGACATTTCGGCTTGGGACGTGTGAAAAAAACAAACCAAACTTTTGCTCCTTGTTTACACTTAGAACCAAAAAAAAAAAGTTAAATCCCCAACCTTTAAATTAAAGTGGAAGAAACAGCAGAATCCCCGGCTTTTCACAAATAAAAATAAACAGATCCTTTTCAAGCCTGTTAACTATTTGACCAGGGACTTTCTTGTGCTCGAATTCTGGCAGGTTTCGGCGCACACTGGGCAGCCTCGCTTGGTGAAGAATTCTAATTATGAGTCTGCCCCCGGACTACCGGTTTGATGATCCGGTCAGCTGTGTGTTTTGTGTGCAGCAGCTGGACGGTTTCGCGACCGGGGAGACCAGGGACTTTCTTGTGCTCGAATTCTGGCAGGTTTCGGCGCACACTGGGCAGCCTCGCTTGGTGAAGAATTCTAATTATGAGTCTGCCCCCGGACTACCGGTTTGATGATCCGGTCAGCTGTGTGTTTTGTGTGCAGCAGCTGGACGGTTTCGCGACCGGGGAGAAAAAGGGTTTGATCGTTCCGATTAACCGAATGCTGCTGGATGGGAGGATATACAGTTTTATTAAACAGCCAAACAATCTGTTGGGATTTGTGCTTTTTTTGCCTTGCGGAAGGATTATAAGAAGCAGGAAGGAAGAAAATCGACGAGAAGAAGCAAAACATCATTGATGACCATTGTAACGATGCTTTGCAGGACTTGATAAGCGTTTAATATATTCAATTTTAGGTAAATGTTTTTTTTTATTTGTTTGATGAAGTTACGAAGGACTTCCATGAGGGGGAATGAGATAAAATCACTTATTTTTCGAGTAAAATAAAGCTAAAAAATGACTTGTTTAAAGAAATTATTTACGCCTAGAATTATGCAATTTGGAATGTATTATTTGTTGCATTATTAGGAAAGTGCTCGTCAGCGAACCGTTCGGTACGAGGCGTAGAGGAGAACGACGAGCTCGTTGGCTGAATCAAGTGGAGTCAGACCTGAGAGATATCGGATGCAGCTGGGAGTGGAGCAGTGCAGCCATGGACCGAGTTTCCTGGAAACGGATTGGTCGCCAGGCCCTGTCTACTAGACGTGCCCTGCATAGGAGCAGGCCAGGAATGAAGAAGAAGAATTTGTTTCATGACACTTGTACGCGCTGGCGAATCTCTGAAAATCGTCGAGACATTAAAGAGCTCTGATTACTTGATCCAAAAACATCCTGGATATTCCCCCCACACGAGATTCTTCGTACTCCGCAACAGCTGTGCATGGCCCGCTGGCAGAGCATGTGGGATGTGTCCCTGGTTTCACAGGCTCCCGGTAGATTGCCCGTTTATTCGCATGATGTCTACCCTCATGTCGAACCAACCACTTCGGCCGACTTCAAGGTTTGTAGCTGTAGCGACAGATTCCACGACTTTGATCACATCCTCTGGTCAGAGGCGGAGCTCAGAGTTCGATGCGGCAAGATCCGGACAACTGTCAGCCGTTCGGGCATCAGGAAGATCCCCTGGAGTGCCGAGTGGGTCAGAAGCCAAAGAGATGGGGATCACTCTTTGATTCCTTCCCAAGTCGCTTCCCGTAGATAATACGCACTATCGCCTGTTTAGACTAGTGTAGCTTTGTTCGTTATGTCTCTTTTGTGTTTTTTGTATTTCCATGTTTACATAGTTATTATGTCGCTTTTCTAGTCTCAGGTTATCTGAAGTCCTTGAGGTTGTAGCTGGTGGCCTTTTCGTTGGCGGAAATGTTTGCGTTCGATGCTGCGGTAGCCTAACAAAGTTATCGTTGCTTTCGGATTCAGCTGTTTCTTCGGCGACTGGGTCGCTGTTTACAACATCAGATTGTAGATCACAAACCAAGTTCGCGCAGCACTACACGACAACCAGTGTCGATCCACCAGGTGGAACGTACCTATCTGGCAGCTCACTCTACTAGTGTTGGGAGATTCGGGACTCGGAAGATTCGAAGATTCGATCCCTTGAAAGATCCGAATCGATTTGAGCCCCTTTGACGGGACTCGACTGGGATTCGATCGGATTGGGATACGATTGGGAATCGATTAGATTCGGATTCGATGGGTATTGGGAATAGATTCGATCGGATCCGAATATTGTACGAATTAAAGAAATGGGAATAGATACGTCAAGTCGTGGTGTGTTAATTCCGGAACGAACTCAGGCATCCATCTCGATTCCGATCCAGGGAATCGATACCGATTCCTGAAAGTTTAACTGCCCTTTTTTGTGATGGGCGTTGGGATTTAGAACAACCTGGTTCCGTTTACATTTTCGAAATTGATTTTGATGCCCATTCCGCTTTCAGAATCGGTTCCGGAATCAATGTTGGAACCAACTCTGGATTGGAATCAGTTTCGGAACTGGTTCATATTCCAACTTTGATTGCTAGAAGTCCATTGGGTAGACTCATGTTGGTAGTTTGTAGACAAAGGAAGTCTTTTTTTTTATAACGGGGAGGGAACCTTCAAAAGGTACCCACCAAGAAGAACTTGTTGAAGGCAAACAATGTCCTCCGAGATGGGTTATGTGGGATTCATCGTGACACCTGGACCGTGACACCAAGCAGCCGATAGGACCCACTCTTCCCACTCACAACTAAACCACTCTTCGGCGTGACCCGAACCCTGCCGATGCGCTGATGTGCTTAGTACTCCATGCAGGAACGTGCGTGCGATGCATCCATGTTGTTGACGCTCTGCTCCTTATTGGGCTGCTTCTGCGTCGTCCTTCTTAGTTGTCCCTGCTGCTACTGCTTCGTGCAGGTCTTAGTTTCTGCTGCTGCTCAGGTTTCTGTTCCTCTCCTTCTTCTGCGCTTCTCCTGTTATCTGCCGTCGTTGGTATCATCTTCGTCTTGCCGTTCGTGGACTTTCCTCATTCCACCTCACTTCTTCTGCATCTCTTGTTGTGTCCGAGTAAACCGAGGACAGTGGAACATCTGTCAAAGGTAGTCCTGGTGATCGTAATTAGCCTTACCTAACCGAACTTTCAATTTTATTCCGATTCCAACCAACTCTGAAACTGACCGATTCCGATTCCGGAATCGATTTCGTGATTTATTTCGAACCTGGTATCAACAATATCAATAATTGGTGAAAATTTCAAGAAATTCATGAATGAGTCGAATGATTTCTGTGCGTAGCTTTATCTTAAGTTTTAGAATATCATGTTGATAACATACCCAAAGCATTTTCAAAAAGTTGCAGCTATTCTAAGCACATTCTAAAAAGACTATTGTATACAACTCATTTACGCCCAAAAGTATGCAATTCGGATAACGTGTTTTATTTAGCAGCCACTCACCGAACATAAATTTTCCCTTAATTTTCCTTCTAAACCGATAACTCTTTTACTTCCTTACAGTAAACTAATGAAACTGTGTTCGGAGAAAAATCTGCCACCATTTGGTACTTGTTTTTCATTTCCCTATCATCGCTCCGCTTTCCACTAATGAATGTTCATTAATTTACGTTTGGAATGATTCGCAGTAATTAACTGAAGCAGAACCAGGTTGCCTGTTTTTGCTGTTGTGCGAACTCGGACCACCATTTCCAAACAGTCATTTCGATTGACGTGTTGCGCGAAACTGCAAGTCAACGTGTGAAATTGGAAAAAAATTGGTTGAAAAATAGGATATTTACTTGCGTTTTTAAAATGAAGCTGGGCTTTGAAATGTAATTAAGTGAGCAAAGTATAGAAGTGTGGGAAAAGCGGTTTGAAAACAAAGAGTTGAAGGAATGTACACACTACGGGCCTTTCGTTTTCATATTGCTTTCTTATCCAGATACGTCAAAAAAAACAATTAGACTAAAATTTATCTAAAATAAATTTAACTTGAAATCGCTATTAAAACATTTAACGCAATAAACAACATCTAAAACTTAACAAAAAACACTCCTCACTGGAACCCGTCAGAGCAACATTCCGGTAACCGGTGACCGTGGCACGATCATTGGTGGGAAAATGATTTATTACATTCAATTTCCAGCCAGCTCACGGTGCCGCTGCTGTGTTTGGCGGCAAGCGTAGAGCACCAAAATGAAACCAGTGAAAAAGGAAAACCGGAAAACCCCCTGGCTGGCACAAACAGTTCATTGATTTGCTGGGTTTGTTTTTTTTTAATAGCAAGGCAAAAGCGTTTGGAAAATCGCCGTGAATGCTGTGCATAATTGTTTCCCTTCGCGTCGATTCGATGCCCGACCGGGACCGGATGATCAATGGAACGGTGGTGTCCGTGTTTGGTGTTAAATATCGCGAGCGGGCTTGGACATGTGGAGTGTTTTTTTTTTGGAGGAACGTTGAAGAGTTGCCTCTAAACCGCGTGAGAAAGTGGTTAAAATCCACTCCGGGGATGTACATCAATCAAGTGGCATCAGTTTTCGGACCGACCGGTGTTTTACATTTCGAGCAATTAATTCACGTTCGATTCATTAAGCTGGTTCGTGTGCTTCATCGTGTTATGGTGAATGGTTTTGTTTGCTGTGATTGCCTCAAATAGAGCTGCAAATCTTGTGCTAAATCATTTATAAAAGTCTGAAGGGAAAGTCGTATAGGTATGGCTTGCTTCGGATTGCATAACTTTGGGCGTTTATTATAAATAAATATTTATTAACAGCGTAAGGAAAATGTAGTTGTAAGGATACGTATTGCAAGAGAATTGCATAATTTTAGGCGTTAAGAATACAAATAAAGGTTTAATACGCTTTTCTCTACGCACTATTATTCGAACATTCAATATTGTTTTTAACTTGGCCCCTAATGTTTAATTATATTACGCTGCCATAATTTCGGCTTCTTTCTTGACGAAATGTCTTATTGTTAGATAGACGCCCTAACGATCCATGTAGCTATTCAACGTCGGTTGAATCTGAAGATCATTTTCGAAAGCAGTAAGCAATTGGTTTGAAGAAATTGGAATTGAAATGTGTTGCATGAAGATCTGCGACTTAACAACGCCTCAAAGGAATTAGTATAGTGAGCACAATTAAAGGATCTTGGTGGTCAGCTGCTGTAGTCTGCTTACTAGAACCGATGAGTTCTGAAGAATTTTCGCGCCAAAGTCTTGCTCCAACAGTTGCTCCGACGTCGCTAACTCAAACTACTCTAAATCCTAATCAGTGTCCACGTAGACTTTGTGAATCAAACGTTAGACTCGATCTGTTTTAGTACGAGGATTTATCTACTGAATGTCATCGAGCTTCCTTGACTTGATCATAGTCCTCGTGTAACGTAATAGAAAGGACGTGTAAGAATGTACGTAGAAGATCTGTCGAGTTAATGGCGAGAAAGAAGATTGCCGATGATAACAGCTTCACACAACAATTCACAAAGGATCGAGCCTAACAACAGGAAAGCGCAGCCTACATTCTAATAGGTCATATTGATAAGAAACTCAACGTAGTTCTTAAAATCAAGAGAGAAAAATCAAGCCACACAAGCAGGTTCTTTATGGAGAAAAGGGGACTCAGTGTAGAGCTGTTTAAGGAATAATCTCTTCAACTTTATTAGAGCGAGTCCAATTGCCTCTTCTAGGTTCTAATCAGAATGAAAGTTGGGGAGCTTGAGATCACAGCACACATCGTATTCGTTCACATGGTCAAAGACAGGAATATCGGCAAATCTTGATGGGTTTAAGATCTTGAAACTCGAGGCCTTGAAAACTCGAGGCCTCAAGCAACTATTCAATTTGCTTATAGCATGATCTGACCCTGGATTATAGCTACCCTGGTATAGCGATATAGATTTTAAGGTCATCTGAATATAGCAAAAATATAGACGAGTAATCATCAGTAAACAATAGGATCAACAGAAGTCTATGGATACTGTATCGACGGAAATCGGAAAAAAGGTCTTAAAATGCCGAAACTTTTCGTTCGTGAGACAGTCGAACACTTTTTAATTGATCTAGTGAAGATTGTGATAGTATCAAGAGGTAAGTAGGCGAGACCTGTAGAACTGGAACTGATGTACGGAATAATCCTAGCGTCAAAAAGTCTCTGGATGGATGCGTAACGCCACATATTCTGTGAGCAATATGAATCTGATCTGGTTTAGATTACAGCACTGAGTACAGCACTTGTGCGGATCTTGTCAGTGTTCCAGGCCCTAAGTATCCTGTGGGCATCAGGAAGGTGTAATTGATGAGCTGACATCCAAAATCGTTGTAGCAACTTCGCCGGTGTTGACAGCCGATCAACGATCAATTCTTGCCGGCGATTATGTTGTTGTGTCAATCGTTGCCAACGTGTTGCCAGCTTTTCAGAGAGAAATAATTGACATCAGCTTGAAAGAAAAGAACAAATTCATATTATGCAGAAGCACTCATCTTAAAATGTTACTTCGTGCAGTTAGCCATTGTTTGAAACTAGTTTTCTTTACACTGGCACATCCCTTCAAGCGTTGAGACATCCGTTCTTGAAGATGTATCAGAACTCTTGCGCAAGAATCTAAGAACCATCCCCCATTATCCGAGACCCAACAACGTCCTGCTTTACAACGACACGGCCCAACAAATGTGCGCTGGGGACAGGTCAATTAGCTATTAGTCACGATCTAAAGAAGGCCGATATACGGCCAAACCCGCACATCGCACCAACGTACACCCACACACACCAGGCCTGCCAGGCTTACAATTTTGATGAATTTAACCACATAAATTTGTCCCGTATTCTTGCGGAACCGATGCTGTCCCCGTATGCCACAGCCCGGTACGTCCAGCCGGGCCGACTTCAAACCAATCACATCCGGCTGAGCGGAGAAAGGCCCGGTTTGCTCCTGCATGGTCGAAATTTATTTTGAAGAACATCTTGAAACTAATTACTTTAATTCCTCTACCCTAGATGAGGGACCGGCAGCGGGAAAGTAGTTTGTTTTGCCTAGTCCGACCCCGATGCTTCGATAGGTGGAGGTTTTCTTTAAGCCCTACAATTATACCTCCTCGCTCACGCGCCTATCCATTTCTTCGCTCCGGGCAGGACAAGGATGCTCGGCCCCGAAATACTTTAATCTTATTTCAATGAATCGTTGCCCGTCTTGTGGTGTGCGCGTGTGTGTGTGTGTCTGTGTGTTGGCAACCGTGCACCGGCACCCAAGATGCTGTCCAGGGTTTCAAGAAAACTTGCCTCACCAGGGGTTGGGGTCAAGGGAGAGGTCAAGTAAAATTTATGATCATTGGACACCTTACGGCCCGAACAGGGTCGAACATTGGGCGCCCGGACAAACACAGACACACATGTACCGCAGGTGATCAAAGCGATGCGCAAATGTGGCCTCACGAAGATGGCGAACAGACATTGCAGAAGTTTTGCCGGACGGAGTACGGACTTTTGGAATGTTTTGGTGCCCCGGAGCTAGTGTGCGCAGGGTTCGGTACGGGTTATCGAATGTCTTGACCAGTCGTTGGACCGCTGGAACGTGGACACCGGTTGCGGATGACTCCCCGAACCCAAATGCGAAAACCGCAGCTGATGCTGAAGAATTTGATAAATGTCCTGCCGGACATTCTGTTGACCAATTTCGGTACGACTCGTCTAATGCTGGGTTCCTCCTAAAGCAACTCTACGTCAAGATTCTTGCAGTAGATCTTACGTTTGGACTTGGACGTAGTTTTGAGCGCTTACACAACGGCCTCGGGTAGCAGGTGAGCGTCGTCAACGTCCCACACCAGCCCATCATCACCATCATAGGTATCGTCACCTGCTGTCGGAGGGTTCCACGGAAGGGCATAAATTACACATCTTCATTGCTGTCATCACTTGTCGCGAGTACGCAAAGCCTCCGGAAAACGGCGCTACCTTCGCTGCCTTACAACCCAATATGGCACCTAATGTGCACGCCCCGTGCAGGATACGCCAATATCCAACCACTCATTCACTTCGGTATCGGAGCGCGTTATGCTAAAAGTCTTTTCCCGGAGATGGAGCTTTAAGAGTGGCGGTGAGTAGCTGTTTTTTTTTGTCCCTCTTCACTTCAAATGACACTTCCTAAATAAAGTGGCACCGAGCATTGCGTAAAAAACAATATGTACCCGGTGCGGGAAAATAGAAAGACTGCGTTGTCGGTTAGGAAGTCGTTGCCTGCTTGCCACTGCTTAGAGGTGTGGTTGGCGTTTATAAGCCAATGCATTTATGCCAGTATTAGAACGTTACCGTAACCATGCCATTACCATTTGTCACCTTCCGCACACCAACACGGAACAGCTGAAAACGGAAAAGCAAAATCGTCTCGCTTGAGTGTTGACGCGTGTGTGTGTGTTGTTTCGCTACTTTACTTTGTGAAAAAAAAAGTTGGTTGATAAGGTTACTTCAGTTCAGCTGTGTCAGTTCGTTAAAGGAGCGAATCTCTTTTCTCTATTAGAAATTAAACGTCGTGAATTAGATTCTCTTTTTACATTTTGTTACATTGTATTGTCTATTCTTCCTATAAATAAAATTATTTATTCATAATTCTATGTTTTTAAACATCAAATTATGTGTGTTTCATATTTTTGAGCAGGTTGTATATTTTAATATACATTTTTTTATTTATTTTTGCTTATTATTGCATTTTCATTTGATTGAAATTGTTTTAAATCACTTTACAACAATTTTATAATATTATTTGTTTTGTATTTATAAGATAGTTTGTGATCGTTTGCTCGTTGTTGTGTGTTTTATGCTTACATTTAAATTTTCAAGGTGTAGTTTTCCTACTTGCGTTTCTGTTTTCTATTTTCTTTGCTTTTTTATTCTACAGATCTGTTTTAAAAAGTTAAACAACAAACAAACTCCTGATTTGATTTGCACCTTTTTTATATTCTAGTGTTTCTTTAGTTTGTTTCTTGTTTGCATATTAATTGATGACAATTTAATTAATATGTTTAATTTTGCATTATTTATGGTTTATTTGTTTGGTTTCATTTATTTACGTTAAGTTCTTAACATTTTTTAATTTTGTTCCGCATTGTTTTGCCTTTTTAAACGCTTTTCAACTGCTTTAAAAGAAAAACTTAGAGAAGCTTATAAAGGCAACGTTGGCCGACTTTGAATAGTAATAGTCCTTTTTCATAAATATTTTTCATTTTTTTTTTGTTCATGTTTCTTGGTTACATTTTTCCTGGTTATTTGTTTCATTCAACGATATCTATTTATGGTTTGTTGCTCTGCATTATTTGTTTCCCGTTTTTCTTGTTTGTTTTATACTCTTTTATTTATAATTGTTTATACTTTTTTTATTTCCTCTTGTTTATATTTCTCTTACCTAATTTTGGTTTCATTTATTTCCCTTCTTCCTTGTTTATTTTACACTCTTTTATTTATAACTGCTTATGCTTTTTTTCTATTTTGTTTTATTTATATTTCCCATACTTTTATACAACCGTTACAGTCAAAACACAACGATGATAATCTTCTTCAAGCAACAGATTGTAACACTCCTGATGATGCTATGTAAATCTTGCCAAATAAAGAAGCGAAATAAAAACATTGCCGACCGAGTGATATTTTGGTATCCGGGGAAAAAAACGTCTTTACCGACCGGTTGCAGAACTCGTTAATTTTGAACTAATTCCTATAAAAAAATATTCACACACACACACGCACACACACACAGCTGTGCTAGCAGTGTAGAGCGAGAAGCAAGTGTGCAGAAACCCGTGTACTTAGCAGCTCCGGCTTTTGGCTCGGGTGAAAGTATTAGCATATCATTATGCGATTGCTTAATTTTTGAAGGATTTATAGACTCTGCACCGTGTGTTGCGAGCGGTCGACCCTACCCAGTCTCCCAGTCGCATCCCAGCATTCCCCCAGCAGTACGACAGCCAGGTGAAATTTGACATTTTCTGTTAAGCGGAAAGACATAAAACGCATGTGGAAAAAAACGAACGAGCGTGCTGAAGAACGGTGTGGTACGGAGGTGAAGTTTGAAACATTTGGAAATGCTGGCACAGATGACGGGCAGTGCGAAACGTAGCTAAAGCGGAAGGATGACGAGAGTTAATGCGTTCAGTGGGACACGTATGATGAGTTGCGTTTTGTCAACTTTTCAATTGATGCTTTCCCGGTTTGATGTGTGAGCGATTTTTTGGTTTCTGTTTGGCGAAGAAATTGATTTTATGTGTCTTTTGCTTAGTTAGAGTGATTTATGTGTTTGTGATTTGAATTCGTTGTTTTATGTTTAAAATTATAGTTGAATATGATGGTTAACTACAACCCTTTTGATGTTTAATGATTATATAACGCTCCCACAGCATTGGCATTGACGCAACAAAGGAGGACTGTGAATAGGATCTGCGAGTTTCTAATAACTGCAGACCAAGCAACCGACATCTTTTCTCGTAGCCAGGCAAGCCAACAGACCAATCACCAGGGTATTTACGTATAGCAAATCTGGTGAAGGACCTTTGAACACGTTCGATGCGATCGATGTGGGTCCTGGCGATGGTAGGTCTTAGGAGTCTTTGAGCTCTGCATCCTCACAAATTAGCTCTGCGCAGTCTTCACAGGTCGTCGCAAGTTTTCGAACTCTGTACCCTGACGGGGTAAGTCTTCGCAATCTTGAAGCTCTACCAACTCTTATAGTTTCTAGCCCTCGCGGGTCAGTTCTTCGCAGTTTTCGGGCATTTAGGTCTAGGAGAGCCCAGAGTTACCTGAAGGCTTCACCTCTCACATATTCGCAAAGCAAATGTCAAAAGCAAGCAAAAAACAACACTAGACATGCCCAGAAGTACAGAAGGTCCATCAACAAGGCTAAGCAAAGTATGTTTCAAAAAAACGTCTCAATATATGCAATTTATTTAACTAAAAGTCCTTCTGCATCATCTTGTTCAATCGAAGCTATCTTTTAATGCAATTTTCCGCTGCAAAATTTAATTATTACGTTACAAGACCAATACTGCTTATTTTAATGCTTAAAAAGCAAGTCATTTCATTATTTGTATCATTCTCCAACATATGCATCTCAGGGTTTCGTAATCTTATCCTGTCTTATAACAGGAAAAGAATGATTCAAAAAACTATATTAGTAAACTATGAGTTCTATAAGCAAAACGCCCAAATGTATGCAATTTTCAAAACAAACCTGGGATTTTTTTATTGTTGCAATGCTCTATAAATGCTTCGAAAACTGGAAATCAACAACATCAGCTTGGTTCACCTTCCCACAACGAACCGCATTCGTTTGATGTTTTGATCCACAAAAAGTCGGCTACTCCGATTACCAACCGATTAAGCCCGTTTCCTTCAAACTCCGGCCCGGGGTGGACAGAGAAACTGTCGCGAAGAGGAACCCGGGATGCCGAAATTAGGTCCGATTACGTTGCCCTTGTCGAGAAATTCAATCGTTTGCATCATCTTCTAGCGGCCGACAACACAAAGACAAAACCCCCTTCTAAGGATACGCGAATCTTGGGCGTCCCAAGAAAATTGCTGCCCGTTGTAAGATTTACGTGCACTGGTGACATCGACGCCCGGACGCGTTGTAGTGTAGTTTCTGTAGCGTCGACCGGTCTTGTGCTGCGTCTTGATTCGTCCCCACGATGGTGTTTTAATTACTCTAATAGGATAGCGATTAAGGGAGAAGCCGAGTGGCTTCAAGTTGGCGCAAGAAAATGGTTAGACACAGGCCAGAAAAGCACCTTCCCGGCTAAACCGATGCGATGCGTTTTCTTCGAAACCACACACCGTACTCGCCCGAACCGGTAATTTATCTAATGACTTTGTCATTTATCAAAAATATTGCCGCGCTCACTTGCCTGCCAGCTTACTGGAAGGCAAAACCCACCTCCCTCCCCGAAACAAAACATCCAGGAAAAAGGGGTTTTCTCATCGCCGAGACAAGTCTGCTGCGGTAGGAATGAGATTCTCGAGGTTTTGTTCTCGTGGTTTGGTGGCTCTTTGATGTGAGCGGCAGTTAGAGTTCCGTATTGATCCATTTCCTTCCAGTCAGGTTGGTAGCGGTGGCTGAAGCGAATGCCTGAGTGCATTATTATGATTGTCCTTTAATCGTTCCTATTCCCATTGGTGGGTTTAAAGCAAAAAAACTCACCTGGCGGAATGAGTGGCAAAAGCCGTCTGTTCTAAATTATGTGCATCGCATCAGCCACTACAATACGCTCGCTTCAATGGGTTAGTACTTTGTGTTTTGCCTCTTTAGTGAAATGAGTCTGTGACGTTTCGTGCGGGGGGTTTTGTTTTGTGGTGAGCTTTTTCTGTTTGGGAACGTATGAAGGGTGGCGTGGAGTGCAGGATGAAGTAGCGAGTTAACTATTACTGGTTGTAATCTTTAATGGCGAACGCAAAATTAAAACTATCAAACTTATCTTAAACTGAATAAAGATATGTGTAGCTCATTGCATGCATTAAGGGATGAATGAAATTCACAAAAAGATTGGATATATGGAACAAAATATTAGTATAGCACCAATAAAAACACATGTTGCATACTTGTAGGCGCTTAGGTTTGAGCATTTAGCAAGAAGCTGAAAACTGCTGACACAACATCTAATTTTATCGTCCTATACCTGCACTCCTAGCATTAATAAATCTTGTTGCTATTCAAATTGCATACATTTGGGCGATTAATGTTATACTGTTATACAGTATCGGACTAATAACATCATTAACTCTGAGGCTCCACTTCCTGTGCTCCTGTTTTTTCCTCCCATAGACAGTTAAAATTTAAGTTAAACCGATTCACAACTCGAATTGCATACATTTGGGCGATTTATATTATATGTACTATTATACAGTACACACGGCAGGACCGGGGTTCAAGTCTCATCTGGGCCGTTCCCCCATAGTGAGGACGGTGACTATCCAACTATGCGGTAACAATAAGTCTAGTAAGCCAGAAATTGTAGGCATGACCTAAGAGGTCGTTAGGCCAATAAAGAAGAAGAAGAAGATTATACAGTATTCGACTAATAGCATGCTTATCTCTGTAGCTCCACGTGATTTTGTTGTTCATTTAAAGCTGAAATTTAAATTGAACCAATTTGCTACACGAATTGCATACATTTAGGTGTTTTGTTCTTTGTTGAAGACCATCTCGAAATATGTTCACGTACTTAATTATCTGGCAGTGTCTGTCAGTATTGCTTCATCTCAGTGATGGTCTACCAAGCGACGTCTGTGTAAATAGCTTCAAATGACTTTACGGGCTGGGTCGTCCGGTGTCATTCTCACCGAATGATGATGAGATCACCGAGCAGCTCTAGAAGCTTTGCATTGTCTGTACAGGACATTAGGTGGCCCGAAAAACCTTCGGAGAATCTTGGTTTCGAACGTGGTTAAGATGGTTTCGCCAGTCTTGGGCAGACTTCATATCTCAGAGGCATAAACCGTTTCCCGTTCTTGACCTACTGCAGAAGTACTCAATACCGTTCATGGTCTAGCGAGGTAGATTGCCAATCCAATAGCCCAGCCTTTCTGTAGGATACATCAATGTCATTACTTCATCTCAGTGAGGATCTACCAAGCCTCATCTATCTATGTGATTGATCCCTACAAGACTCTAATAACATAACTAGTTCAGAGTGTGGTGAGACTTAGTTTTTGCCTGATTGTAGCGGCTACCGTTTTATAATTTCAAATATTCGGGACATATCCTACCGAACATCTCATAGCTGAACGTGACTAAGAGGGTTTCGTCACTCTAAATCATCCATGTTCCATGTCCTTGAGCGCGCATGTCGAGACGTTGAATTTCTCAAGATTCTTTTTCTTTGGAATACATTTAGGCGCTGGAGAGGTTCAGTTTAATATTTAAAACAGATAAGATTATTTATTTGCTTCAGCTTCACCATCATCAATGTTCACTCCTCGTCAATAATTATTATCATTTGCTGCTCAAATTGCAAACATTTAGGCGCTATAAAAACACATCTACCGTAGTTGCTGTTGATCTGATTGCTTAATCGATCATTTACGATTGTAACACTTTGGTTACGTTCGGATCCAAACTCACAGGCTATCTCTTGACGGTCTGCTGCACCATGTTTGCGAACAATGGGTACGAGAAAGCGTAATCAACAATAGGAGATAAAATAATACATTAGCCCGAACACCAACACCCCTGGACTGGGGCTTTCGGGCCGGAAGGTGAATCGAATGAATGCAAAAACTCTTCCCCCCGTTAAAGGTTGTGAAAAATCATGATTCCAGACACGCAATATCCTTGCTCGCCGGTACTAAACCCGTGCCTAGCGCCTGCCAAGATGCAAAACCACATGCTTCAGCAGCGAACATCAGCCGGTGCGGTGTCTTTTCGGCAAGGCAAGAGTGCAGGAAAAAGTTTCGCATGTTCGCCCGAAATTGCCTTCGGTTCGTGCATACGGAACCTGTGTTTCGTGATTGGGATCCATCGCGGCGTTTATAGTGGCGTTTATTGGAGAGAGAGAGAGAGAGCGAGCATAAAAGCCCTTTACCTGCACCGAAAATGGTCACCAACGGTTAAACCACCAAGCCCGCTAACGGTGCGCCATTAAATCGGAAATTATATCTATTATTAAAATAATGATCGTAATTATAGAGGTCATAAATAAATCATCAATAAATCGTGCGTTGCCTTTCGCCGCCCGGTACAAAACACCGATACTAATCACCTGCCGGGCCTCTCCGATGAGCTCGTCGGGTGCGAGTTTCCCTTGGGCGGCGCTCGACGACGATCGCGCTGTGTAAAAATGGGAATCACCTTGCGCCGAAGTTTCATCGATATCTCTTGCTTTTCTTGCTGCTCCGCGCGAGTGTGTCGCTGCTGTTGCTCTCCGCACCGCTTGCTTTGTCGGAACTCATTGTTCACCGTCTGTCCGGACCATCAAGCATCAAGCTGCTCGTTGCCCTTTGCTTTGCTATGCGGTTTCACCGATGCTCACCAAATGCCCATAAAAATATGTAATTTATACCGACAATAAAAATAATTGCTACCGCGGAAAAAAAGGGTTCCATCTTTTCCTGTCTGGTTGTTGGTGTTTGGGAATTTTTCCGATGGTTTGGATTTCTTTTTACGCTTTTCCCCGGCTTCTGTCCGGTGTTTTCTTTTTTCAAATGTTTTGCTAGCATGCCAGACATTGTCACCTGGCTTTAGCGCAAATGACGTTGAAATGGTCGTTAGAGGCGGTTTCGTTTTCGATATCACGGAGCAGGATTTTGGTAGAATTTTTCTACCCGTTCTATCGCGGAGGACAAGAAAAACTGTTTAGAAAACTTGAATGGGAAAAAGATAGAACAATTTTACCTTAAAGAATAAACACGATCGTAATAAGTATACGATAGAGCCATAAATTTGTGCATTGCTTGTTGCATGCATTCAGGCGTAAGATACGAAAAAATAACGTATCGATATACAGTGACGGGCGGTAGAATAAGAGCATCACAGACATTGTCACCTGGCTTTAGCGCAAATGACGTTGAAATGGTCGTTAGAGGCGGTTTCGTTTGGCAGGATTTTGGTAGAATTGTTCTACTCGTTCTATCGCGCAGGACAAGAAAAACTGTTTAGAAAACTTGAATGGGAAAAAGATAGAACAATTTTACCTTAAAGAATAAACACGATCGTAATAAGTATACGATAGAGCCATAAATTTGTGCATTGCTTGTTGCATGCATTCAGGCGTAAGATACGAAAAAATAACGTATCGATATACAGTGACGGGCGGTAGAATAAGAGCATCATTTTTTTAAATTATAAACATAAGATTATGATAAAGCAGTATCGTTGTTTTATTGCTTAATATGTAAAATTGTTTAGTGTAACTTTCCAATGAGTATTTTTTTTAAAGATTTTAGTTCTTAATTAATAATTTGGTCATTTTTACCCACACAAAATTGTGCAAAGTGTTATGCAGAGTAAAGAATTTGATGCTGCTTGTATCCAATATTGGTATGGTTTTTAGATCAATGATTAAGTGAATATAGTTGCAAGTTTATAGTGATAGATTTGTGGGAATGAGTGCCTGCGACGAGCGGGATCAGGACGCTCACGAAGGAAGAGAGTAGGATGAGTGGCGCTAGGCGAGTAAGAGAATGACAAGATTAGGAGAGGAAGGGGTATAAATAGGCAGAACATCGAGCCAAGGTAGAGTCGCTCCTAGGTGTCCACCAGAACAAGGCACAGTATATGAATTCTTAAACGTGAAATAAAGATCCAGAACCTATTTTTCCTTACATATTATATAATGATGTATTATAATTATTATAGTGTATTATATTTTTAATGTTAGGCACCTAACATTAAAAGATAGCAGATAAAAAAGAATCAACCATTAATACTGTCTTTTCGGTCTTTAACATTTCCGAAATTTTTAACAAGCTTCTTTCAAGTAAAGTTAAATGATTGTGTAGGAACAAATAATTTGAATACATTTCAAAAACTGCAGGAACATGAGCAGTCATTTGAAAAGTAGCTCGAAAACTAACCGAAAATCATCGATTTAGCGAACATCTGCTAGATGGTAGAGCTTTTGTTATTTTTCATTTAAAAAAAAAACTATGTTTAATCCTGATGGCTCGTAGTGCTGGCTAGCATTATCTGTAAGATTTTAACGTAAACTAGCAGAATTTTATTATTAGTAAAAAAAAAAGCAGACCATTGATTTGACTCCTTAACATACCACTTACACATACTACTGGATGCCATGACTCCAAACCTGCCGATAATCGATACGTCATCAGTTCTGAAAGCAATTGGTCGTCTGAAACCATCGTTCGCCCCGGGACCCTTTATACTCAAGAGAGGTGGTGTCACCATTGTACCAATCTTGATCTCGATTTGTTGAGACTCGTTTCGTCTGGGTATGTATCCTGCGAGTTGGAAAACCTCGTGGTTAGTCCCGATACACAAAAAGCGGGACAAATCCAATGCTTCTAACTACCGCGGCATCACTCTGCGCCTGTGCTAAGGTCTTTGAGCTTCTTGTATATGAGCGTCTTCTTGCTGCTGCCTTGAACTACCTCAGTACTGCCCAACACGGATTCGTTCCCAAGCGCTCTACCACCACGAACCTTGTTGAATTTGCTAGCCTTTGCTACAGGACCATCGACACTGGCTCTCAAGTTGACGCGATATACACGGACATCAAAGCCCTGCTTCTCGCCAAGCTCCAGGCGCTCGGTACACCCGTTCAACTGATGGCCTGGATGCGCTCTTACCTTGCTGGCCGATCGTACTGCGTGAAAATGGGATCCAACATGTCGCGTCGTATCAATGCTTCTTCAGGGGTCTAGCCTCAAGGGAGCAACCTCGGACCGCTTCTCTTCGTCATTTTTATTAACGATGTAACTCGAGTGCTCCCTGCAGGGAGCTATCTACCATTCTACTATCTACTGACTAACTACGCCTTCTAGCTATTCTTTCCACGTTCCAGTCATGGTGTTCAAAGAATGGACTTGACCTGTGCGTCGAGAAGTGTGCTATTATAACGTTTACAAGAAAGCGGTGCCCTGTAGTGTACGACTACTTCTTAAACGGTTCGTTCATTGATCGCAAAAGCTGTGTTAGGGACTTAGGAGTCCTCATTGACGAAAAGTTGAGCTTCCACAACCAGCTTGAGCATGTTGTCACTAAGGGCAACCAACTGATCGGCTTGCTAAAGCAACTAGCGCGTGATCGTACGGACCCAGTCTCCATCAAGATGCTTTACTGCTCCTTGGTTCGGTCGGTACTGGAGTATGCTTCTATTGTATGGTGGCCCTCTGCTGCTAGTCTCCTGGCCCGATTGGAATCCGTCCTACACAAATTCACCCGGTTCGCTTTGCGCTGCTGGAGGGTCCAAATGGACTACGACACTCGCTGTGCACTACTAGGCATCGAGTCGCTGAGCCAGCGTAACTGCAACGCCCAGAGATTATTTGTTGCGGGACTTTTGGACGGCCGGATCGACTCCCCAACGCTTTTGAATTGTGTTCGAACTGTCCGTCCAGCTAACTGTTAAGATTTATGTTTTATGTGTTACGGCTTCAAGGGGGCCCTTAAAGGCCCGTTGAATTTTAAATAAATAATAAATAATAATAACGTTGACTGCGATGCTAATTGCATAACTTAGGGCGCACATGTTTAAAAAAGATTCTTTTGCAATGGTTAGTGCAGTGAAACAACAGGAAACTCTCTTGTGTTGTACATAAAGAGTAGTTTTTATGAAAATAAAGTCATCCTGAAAATACTCAACGAGCTTCAGTTAATTGTTTTTTATTGTAGAATTCGTTGGAAAACTTTATAAAAAGAGGATATTTTCGCATTGTTCAAGGAATGAGAAAACCAGGAAGTTTAATTCAATATTCACTATTTTCGAGCCATTGTGTTTAACAATTTATAAAAAAAATGAAAATATTAATGAAAGAAAATAGTTTTATATTTACAAATTTTATGGTAAAGTTTTATTAGTTAATTTATTTTTTTTAATTGTCGTTTTTTACGGTTGAAAGTTAAGATGTGGCTTAACGATCATACTATTTTATTCGTCACTGTTAACCAGATTTAAAAATGCAATGCCCAAAGTTATGCAATCTGCATGCAACAGTGTGCCATAAACGGGAGACCGATGTTATACCGAGATTTTGTTTGGTTCAGTTTGATGAATGAAATCGCTCATTAAAGGCTAAAACAAAAATTGGTGCTAAATGTGTAGAAAGATGTTTTAAAACTGTTGGCATAATTGTAGACTTTAATCGTTCTGATAAGGTGTCAACCCGCAATTCGTTTTCACCACCGAACTATCGCTCATCCGCGATATTGTTTACGCTTCGAGTGAAGTCAATGCGTCCCCTTTAACGTCAATCTGTGACAAAGAAGCTGAAGAAACACACGCGAGAGCGAGAGTGTAAAGAAAAGGCATCAACATTAGACGAGCAACATTAAAGGGCCAATTGTCTCCTCGTTTGGTGCGGCGTTCGCTTAATAGCACGCACAAGCAAATGTTCATTTCTCTGTCCTCCGTTTGCTTTCCCGACCCGGCTAATGTGTACCGCCAGGCCTGACTCCTGGCCACTGGCCACCGGTGGCTCGAAAGTGGCTGGAGCTTATTCATGAAATGGTTGTATATTTTATGAACTCCACCAACAATTCATCGGCGCGTCCGTACCGGGGGGAGTTCCGAAAAACCGCGACCGAAACCTAACAAGCAGAAACGATAATTATGCTGCTGCTGCTGCTGCTGCTACCAAGCGTAGGGATTTCTCCCGCTTTTTTTTTCCTCCGATCTCCCCGACGTTCGACGGATTGCGTTTTTTCTTTCCGGTGGTAGTTGTACGTTCACGCCCCCAACTACGTGCTAATCCGAATTAACTTTCTTGAATTCGGAACCGTTCGGTTCGGTCTTTGACGCCCCCCGTGGGACTCATTCTGCCGCGTTATCGACAATAATGAAGAATTCCGGGTACGGTGCGACAAAACCCTCCCAGCCGATCGAGAGTGGAGTTTTCTGTTCTGTTGTTGTTTTTGTCGGGATTTTACAGATTGGAAGGGGATGTTAAAGGAGCAGGCAGGAGCAAGGAGAGAGCGAGAAGGCGGAAAGTTTCAACGAGATGAAAGGCGACACACGTTTGAAAACGAATGCTTACCAGCCGAGTTTAGTCCAGAGCCAGTGCGTTATTCGCGTGCTAGTGGCTAGCCTACCTTGCAGGCGCTTAAGCGATTGTGTTGCATGTTGACCATAAAGTACGTAACGCTAGTGATTGGGATTTTTTCTACTGGTGGCCTTTAAAGAGAGTTTTCAGTACTTCTGGAACTGCTAGAGATATCATTGACAGTCATTATCATGTGCTTCAACCGCTTCGTGGTCTTGGTCTGCTTCAACAATGGTCTGAGAGGATGTTTTGGGCTGGGTCTTCCTGTGCCATGCTTTGGACGTGACCAGTCTACGGAAGTCTTGAAAGTATTTGTCTTCGGGGCAAATTCGTCTGAGCATCTTCCTCTCGAAACGTGGATTAAGAGGAATTCGTCAGTTTTTTGCAGAGTCCATGTCACAGAGGCGTATGTGAGTACTCGGACTGTAAAGGTTATGTAAAGTCCTAGCGTAATCTGTCGTGACAGGTTTTTAGTGGATATATTTCTTCAGGCTCTGTAGCATGACTAGTTGATTCAGTCTTTTATCCCTAGATAGGAGATGTATTAGACGACTTCTAAAGTGGGATCTCCTATCTGTATACTCCTGGTTAGTTCTGCCACCTATATTTCAGTTTCATCCACCTCAGGCTCTATACAGTCTGCTCGAACCTTAAATTAGTCTCATTAGACAGCTTCAAACATTAGTAACACAAGTCTATGTCATCAGCATATGCAAGGACTCTAAGTCTACTCCTCCACGACCAATCTCCGATAGACTATCTCATCTCCCTGGCATAGATTCTTGGTGGCAGCATACGGACCTAGGTTAGTTCTTCTCTAGTCAAGCTGTCATATGCGGCTTTAGAATGAATGAAGAGATGGTAGAAGTGTAGCTATCACATACAGTCACATGCTGAAGATCTGGTCAGTGATTGATTATCCTTTTCGCAATCCTTTCTGATTGGGACAAGACTACTAACTCGACGATTGGGACAAGACGATCTTGTAGCATCAGGGAGAAACTCTTGTGGTCGGTATTCATCGGTATCTATTTTTGTTAGAGATAGCTCCACTTAATGATCAATTGGACATTATTTCTTCATTCAAAAAGCATTCATTGGACAGTTTACTTGGCTTTGGCTGTCGTACGAAACAAAACAAATCTTCTGTTCAACCGAAACAAAGTTCTCCAACAACAGATTCCAATTTCCCACTATAATGAACATCTATTTCTGAATATTTGCCATGGTCAGCAGAGAGTTTCTTCGACTTTTCACAAACACTTTCAGGACACGTGTACGGCTTCTTGTACAGGATTGTCTTAACCATTTTAAGCTATAAAGCCTCGGAATTATTCAACAGCTGCTGTTACTGTCACTTCGAATTCTCGTTACTGTTTGCAAAATTCAACTATATGATTGTAAGATACTATTATCCAATTGAAAGCGTTTCAACTACTCCTGGGGAAAGCATGCGTGACAGCAAAATAATGACGTGCATCTTAGCCCACTGCGTTACAAATCGTAACACTAGACACGTTACGTCATCAAAGGACGCCCCTCATACGAACGAGTTCATCACAATTTCAACGGCCAGTGGATCAAAGCTTCCGCTACTGCGTGTGTTTTTTCTTGTTTCTTCTCCCGATTCTTTTGGGGATATTGGATATTGCCCTCTTCTGACAGCATCCTGCTGCTCCCAATGCTCGTCTAGCGGGCTAGCAACAATCGTTATCCTTTGTATTTATTTTTTTCGCTTGTTCTCCCAACCCAAGGGGAACTAATGGCTCCGGGCCCTGCCAATCCACCGTTTGGTTTATGATGCCGATGGGATGAATTACCGCTAACAGTCAGTGGCCGTTCCCGAACCGTTCGCGCGTCTCCCACTCCTACCGAGTGTTAAGTGTGCTTAAGAAAAAGACAGAAAATACCAACGCAATGGGTGTGTGTGTGTGTGTGTGTGGGGGAGGATTTTTTAATTTTGTCTCCACCTCCCGGTCAGGTCAAACGTCAGACGTGGCATGGTCGCAAGTTTACGACCGGCGCAGCTGTCGCAACCCGGCGGCTGCAGCGTAAAAAATGGCGAAAAATGGGCAACCTCCTGGGAATGTGTGTGTGTATGTGTGAGCGTGGCTTGATTTTGTTCGTGACTGCTGGTACCAACTCTGTTTCTCTCTCTCTCTCTCTCTGGAGCCTATTTTGGCGCCTGCCTTTATTTTGGGTAATTATCGAGCTGCAGCAGTAAGGGAAACTTTATTGCACCGGGCTCGATCATTTTGGGACAATTTTAATGTCTCTTTATTTATTTATAAAGCTAAGTATTATTCGTTAAGATTAGTACACAAAGCAAGCGCATTGATCGAGATTAGGTAGCACAGAAAAATGGCTATTAGTTGCAATTATTTGAACGTAGAAAAATTAAACTGGAACACTTGACGCCTAAATCGAACCCAAAACGATAACAAATCGGCATTGGCTGGAGTGGCGTGTCGTATCGTCAAGTATGTTGCGTGTATCCAGGCGTCCGAAGAAGGGTCGACCGTATGCAACAGGTAGTGTGCGTACACACCACACACATGATTAAAAACCGATTACCGTGCTAAAGCTGGTGCTGCTGCTGCTGCTGCTGTTGCATCACCACGGCTCGCACAGTGGGTGTGTGGGTTTTCGCTCGAATGCACCCTCCGTACGCATAATTTGATTGCTGTTGCACCAACTTGCCACAGGATAAAGTGCGTGTTTATTGCATGTGAGTAGAGTTCTATTTTCAAAGGGTCGAGAGCGAGTGCGTGCACTTCATCTTTGCTTCCCATACGCAGCCAACAGTCACTGCCAAACGGGGGTAGTAATCTGCAATACTTGAGTGCATCATAACTGTTTACAATCTACACAAGCAGTTTCACCGTGCGTGCCCGATGATGCCCGGCGGGGTTGATTTAAATGATTGATGTTTAATTTAATTACCACTCGATTGGAAATAAGCTACAGATTATGCAAAGTTTGGAAAGCGAGAAGAGTTATTAGAATGGGGATAACATTGAACACACGAATTGTACACTTTGAATCATATTTGCAACAATTTGTCTGGTGAATTGCATACTTTCAGGCGGATGGTATCGATTGTGAAGTGTATTTTAACACTCTTTTTCATCGCTCGATAGGCTTTCCTTGGGTCTAGTTGCTTTAATTTGCTGCTTTTACAATAAGCTACTGCTTTTATTTAGAATAATTAAAAAAACTACACGAGAGAGAGTAAAAAGAGTAAAAAGAGTATAAATAGTAAACATTTAGGTGTCATCCTTTATACTTGGGTCGTTTACTAATATTGCATGCACGTCGATGTGAGGATTAGAAAGTGAATGTAACGAACGAAAGGAAACTAAAGAATAAGAAGCAGCAGAAGTAGAAGAAGATGAGTGAAGAAATGAAGAAGAGGATAACAAAATGATAATAATAAGCAAAAGTAGAAGGAGCATTCGCAAAGGCATGGATGGAAAGAAGGGAAAGTAGTTGAAGATAAAGAAGAAAAATGAAAAGAAAAAAAAAACAGAAGAAAAAGATCAAAAACAAAACGAAAAGAATGAAGAAGCATTATAAAGAGATGAATTAAAAGGATCAAGAAAATAAAAATAACAGGAAGTAGTTATTTTCAAGCAGAACAAGAAAATGTTGAACGAAAGGTAAAGGTAAAACAAAACAGAAGACGAAAAAAAGAAGAGGAAATGATTATGAAAGAAACAAAACACAGTAAGAAAAAGAAGATTAAAACAGAAGAAAGATACGTTTCGATAAATGAGATTTAAAAACTAAAATTTCCAATCATACTATTTGATGTCTGTATACTTATCGTTGTAATGGATTTGCTCCCTGAATGTATGCAGTTTAATAACAAACGTCGTTTTCATACGAGCCATAAACGTAATGTGTGTTTGGAAGCATTTCTTTATCGGAATAAGACTAGAACAAAAATAAACTTATAAACTTGTACTTATCTTTGTAATGGAAATGATGCCTAAAAGTATGCAATTTAATAGCAAACGTCGCCTTCATACGAGCCACAAACATAATATTTGTTTGGAAGCATTTCTTTATCGGAATAAGACTAGAACAAAAATAAATTGCCTACCTTTAGGCGACCTTTGTCACAACCATCGCTCTTCTGATCGGTAAACGAACATTTGCCCTAGTTGATTTAGATTTCTCAACTTGAGAACGTTGACACCAACGCCACACCAGTAATCGAGCGTTAATGTAAAACGAGGTACGACTACTCAATCTGATCCCTTGTTGACATATGCTTTCGCAATCATCCTTCCTTCCCGCCAGACAGTAGCAGACTTAATATTTGCCTCGTTTTAATGAGTAGCACCCGTAGCAGCACCGTACCGCCGGATTGTCGGGGGGGTGTGAGTTAGCGCTAGCTACGAAATTTTCCATCATACATACGCATTCGCGGACGAAGAGCATAATTCACACTTGCGTACGGGCCCAACATTCCTTTGGCCCCATGAAGCACACAGCTAAGGAAGCGCCGTTCGCCAAGACTGGATGGGAAGTAGAATGGAACCAGTTTTCCTCCCATTTCTCCACCTGCTTGCCCCCCCTCCACTGCCACCAAGCGAAAAAAGAGGAAATTTATTAAAAAATATAATAAAAAATCCAACCAAAAACGGCGTTGAGCGGTAACACTAGTAACACGGCGGTAGCTACAAGCACGAGTAGCTGTTTTCTCTCGCTGCTGGCTTGCTTTTTTTTTGTTGCTGTCTTGCTACTGCTGCTACACACCTCAGCAGTCCTCAGCGCCGTGCCAGCAACATTACATAAGTGAAACTCATAAATTTCCATTAGATCTTACTGCGCCGGGAGTTATTTGTTTCATATTTTTCCTTCCATAAATTAAGTCGAGCAGCGCCAGAAAACAACACGAGTGCAACATCTTGGGCATTTCCGGCGCCGGCAAATACGGTCCACACGTGTGGTGAATCGGTTACTGGAGGAAAGGAGAGAGGGGAGCTTGTGGGGAGTGGGAGAGGTATTATGAGCCAAGGCTTGTGATGTTGTGCGGATGTTCGTGATGTTTTTATTCCGGTACCGTGAGGGGGGTTTTTTGTTCGCTCCCAATATGCTCTGGGCTGTTTGATCCTTTGTAGTTCGATGTTTTTGTTGTTACCGTTTTTTTGTGTGTGTGCTTTGATTCGTTCTTTCGTGTCTACCCCCAGGGGGGGGAGGATATGGCTCAACTGCCACAAGAAGGTACATTATTGGTTTCCGATTAGAGGCGTAAAAGTGATAACAGGAAGCTTGTTGATGTGAAGCAAAAACAAAACCGCTTAACACCTTCCCGAATGGTGTTCTGTTGGGTAGAGATGATGTCTGGGGAGTGTGCTTTTGTAGTGAAGATGGATTCAATTTATATTGCTTCAAAATGGGTCAATTTATAATATTGATATGCTTATTCAAATACAATTTGACAATAACACTCTTAGTATGATTCTTAAATACGGGATTCCATCGATCACAAAACCTTTTGGTCGATGAATGGGCAGTGAGAGCCCTTACACTACGATGTGTTTTGAACTGTGACGGTCCTTGGGCGATGATGTTGTTAGAACGAAAAGGAGGAATACTTGAGGAGGCATTTCAGGAAGACGATAAGAGAATTTGGGCCACGAAGATGCTTAAACATCGAAGTTTGTTAGCGAACGACAACTTTTAGTAGATGCGTCATAGATCACGAACTTTTTTTCGATGACAAGACCCTTTAGACGATGAAGTTCCTATGCAAAAGTGGTCTCATGGTTTGATGATATGACCATTAAACAATGAAGACTCTTGGTAGACTTCAAGAACGGCAAAATTCCATAACGAAAGAGGTGGTTTATCGATCGTCAAGACCTTCGTTCAGAAAACTGTCTAGCTAATCGAAGCTGCATGGTCGGTGAGATCTGTTAGACGACAAAAACTGTTGGTAGATGATGTTCTACTGCCTGCGAAGCATCTTAAACGACGTGATCTCTAGGAAGACGAGGTCCTATCAAAGACAAGGTCCTTTTGTCTACGACGCTTCTATGTAGAAGCGGCCTCATACTCGGTGAGATCTCTTAGACGAGGAAGTCTCTGGATAGGCTCTGGAAGACCTCATGGAAGGTAAGGATTCTTACTAGTCGACGAAATTTATAGGTAGACGAGTCCACAAACAATACGACAAAGTTTCTTAGTGCACAAAGTCCTTTAATTGGTGAGATATCTTAGACGACTAGATCGCTTGAGCTAAGGGCACTCTTAGGTGACGAAGCTACTTGAATGATGGGGCTGCTTAAACGACGAGATCTTGTAGTAGACAAGATTAAAGAGATTAAAGTAGACGAGGACTCATGAAAGGTGAAGCTCCTTAAACGATGAGAACTCTTGAACTACGTTGTACCTTGGCAGAAAAGGCCAAACTACTTGGGCTCATACTAAGTGAGATCTTTAAGACGACTGTCTGTCTGTTGATGTATCTTGGTCGAGGTCTGTCAAATATACACAGCTCTTAGCTAACGCCTAATCCACCCTTAGGTAATGCTGCAACTGACTTACAGAATAGTGTTAAACGTGCAGATCAAACCTGAAGACAATGTGTGTTCTTGCACCTGAAATATCTCTAGCATAAATTAAAAATGTGTATGGCCTACATTTAGGCGCCTTCTTCTCAATCATATCCCGTTCGAGTCCCCTACAACTCAACATTATCATAAAAAAACCCCCAAAAATTCGATCAACATTAAATAATAAGCACCAAAATGAACTCCAGTCCCCCTTAAAGCCATCCCCGAAATCCAACTGTCGCGCGCGCCCGCCATTCAACCTCGGGCCCATTTTAAAGTCCGGGTGAAAGTACGGTTTGCGGCTGGCGTAAAACAAAGCCCAAACGCAAAACGCCACTTTCAAGGTCAGCACTGCGAAAGTTGGCTGCTACTTATAGCTTCGCTTCCCTTCTTTTGTTGTTGTTGTTGCTCCAGGCTCCCATGCTAGTTGGACAAGATCCATCGATTTTCGAAGCTAAGCCACTGCAACCGGGGCCCTCTGTTTCCCTGGCTTCCCCCTGGCTTCCCGCAGCGGAAGTTAGTTTCGTCGGTTTTGGTGACGCGACGACGACGCCGATGGCCGACGGGACGTGTTATGGGATGCGTCGCGTGGGCTTCCCGGGCGTAAGTACACTGGGCAAGGCACTACCGAAGAGTGGCAGGCGCAAAAGTTCACTCGAGACAGAACGGGCGGCCGAAGCCGAAGAGAAGCGGTGAAAAGTTTTTAATTTCATGCTAATTAAAGTTTCACTCCACTCTGCCCCGAAAATGGAAAATCATCCACCACACACACACACACACGGGTGTTGTTGAGTATAAGAAGGAAAGAAGAAGAGAAGGAGAGAGAAAAGCGAACACGGACACGTGACGTTGTTCGTATTTGCTTTCGGAATGTTGTCAGCCCGCGTCGAACCGATCTATGACGTCAGGATCGTTGGCCGACGCTCTGCACGCGCAAAACGTCATCAGTTGGGTTGCCGTGATGACGTGGTGATTATCCTTCTCAAAATACAGAAATGGAGGAAAAATACACACCAACACACACAGAGAGAGACGACGTCACCACTAACACCATCCATTGCCCCTGACAGTGCTGCAATCCGCTGGGCGTAAAACTTTACATGAAAAAAAGCAAGCAAGCACAGCCGCCGATTTAGCTCCGGTTAGGCTTTGCTACGGTGAGCCGTTTCTCTGCGGCCGAATTAATTACATTATCTTGCTTTAGCGAGAAATTGGGCCGGTGTTGAATTTGCTTACCGTCGCTTTGTTTTTTTTCTCCACCCCACGGTGTGTGTGTGTCTTCCTTTTTTATGTTTTGATTTTTTGAGCGTACAAACAGCTGAGCCGCGATACAGAGCGGGCCAGCCAAGCGTGTCCTTAATGTCATTTTTATGTTCACGCACTTTACACCCGCACACATTTCGCTGCGGTGTTTCGCCTTCCCAATTACCCAGGACGCAGCCCGATGGGGAGGGGTCGGGAGGCGGTTGGAGGGAGGTTTGAGGTGGAGGAGGTGCCATAAAGTTGAAGCAAGAGGCACACACTCAAAAACGGAAACAAAAAACACAGTAAAATACATCTAGTAGACAGTGAAAAACGAAAAAAAACACCACAGTAACGCCTAAATGTATGCAAATAACGAAAGAAAATGGTATTTTTTGTGTTCGTTTTGCGCCGAAACAAAATTTCATTGCATATGTTTCTTTATTATTTGTGTCAACGCTCCCTTCCCTCACCCTCCCCTCCCCCCCTCCCCCTCTTCAAACCTACCCTTCCTCCCCTTCGTTCGGTAAGCGGATTTGCCGGCCCGTCCGTAACCGCCGACCCAATAATCTAATGCGACGGGCGGTTTTTGGCCGGCTTACGAAAGATCATCAAGCAGATGATGATGATGATGATGATGCCACTCGGTTTGACGATTGCTGAACAGCGGGTGGGCACCGTCGAACGTTAATAGGGTGCGAACAGTCAACAGTCCATTGTGCTCGAAAGCGTGTCAGGGTGGATTGGTTTTTTACTTTTGCTGCTGTGTGTTTGCCTGTTGTCGTTTAGCTTTTCCGGAAAACAAAACAACGTTTTTTTTTGTTTATTATGTGTGCATTAAAATTGCATACATTTAGGGTGGGGTTTTTCTACTCGAAATTGCTCCCATTGCACTCTTTGCTTTACGCTAGCGCCTAAAGGTATGCTAGAAGGTGTTACAAATGATTTTAAATTAATGATTTTGTATTTTTGCTACTCCTAGAATGTGTAAACTACATAAAAAACGAGAAAATGTCAGCTTGAAGCACACATTCCGGTACGTGAAGCGTAAAAGCATTCCCGGTTTACTGTTTACTGCCCCCTTTTAAAGCTGATGGGTTTTTTTCCTTGCGTTTCGAATGTTGTTTCTTCTTCGGTTTTTTGGTTTCGGCATCTCTTCAGGAAAAAAAAAAACAAAAACGAAAAAAACAACTCAATGCCCATTTTTGACGAAATGTAAAATCAGTCGGTTTGAAAAGTGCAAATAAAAATAGCGAAAAGGATAATGTTTTGTGCTAAAAGTGACTTTTAATGATGTTACCCAACAGAACTTGTCGCCCGTGTTTGCTTGTTGAAGATGGCGGGAGTTCGTTTTTTTTTGCTTCTCTTATTCAAGCGTGCTTATGGAATGGATTTTTTTTTACTGTTCGCCTCGTTGCCAAAACTGTATGCAAAGCGCAGGATGGGAAAATCGCTTAAGCAAAGGGTGTGAATGCAACCGATTTTTTTTAAAAGCCGAAGCAAACGCAGAGATGGTAAAGATGGGGTTTTTGGCACAAATATAAATACAGAAAAAAAGCTAAAGTCACCAACCCAATGAAGGCGAGCGGGCATTAGCGTGCGGGGCAACCAAACTTTGCTGATGACACTTCTACTTCTACAGCAGGAAAAACAAAAAAATGCCATCACGGTTTTGCCAAGCCGGTCGGATGGATTTTCGAACTCCGCAAACTCCTCACCGAGACGGAACAAGTCGAACCCATCTTCGGCAAATAAAACAGTAACACGGCACATAGACACTCGGCTCGGAGAAAACAAAGTAACGCGCTGTGTTGCCGGGACACACACTTGATGCCGAAAAAAAAACACTTTTAAAATTACAATTTTATTACAATCTCTCTACATTGTCTTCGGCCGGGGTACGGTTCGGGTGTAGTTTGCAGGTTTGAGGTCGAAGAAATCTCGATCCAAAAATAAGAACCGTCTCTAGACGAAGCATCCATGCCCGGAAGGAACGCTAATCCTTTACCCCACCGTACACATGAGTTGTGGGCGGCAGCATGTAACATGTGTTACGCACATTTATGCGCACCGTGTGCAATCGGGCGCGGTAGACACCGGCACGGAAGCGAAATCAGCTGAAAGCAGTATTTTGTTCAACAACACAAACAGCTAAAAGCAATTCCGCCTCACCTCATTTGGTTGTGTCAGGGGAAGAGGGGAAGGGAGGGAGAGAGAAGAGAAAGAGAGAGAGAGGGTGTTGATCGGTTGGTGGTGTAGTTTGTAAGTACATGGCGGTGAGTGCTCACGCACACAAAAAAACATGTCAAAATCTCACCATTTCAACAACAAAAAATATTCTCTTTACGCCTAAATGTAGGCATTTGCAATGCAAAAGCTTCTGATGTGGAGTATAAGGTAAGGCATTACTAAATGCAAAATGTTTGAACTGATTTCAATGAATTCAGGATATGAAAAAAACGAGTAATGGTACAAATTCTCAATCCTTTCATTTTAGTTTGACTTGTTACTTGACTTTTGAACATTTTTTTCCTATTTTTCTTTCATTTCTTTTCCTAAGTACGGTTTGCTGTCCAGAAAATAGATCAAAAACCGTATTTAAATTGACAAAATATTGTTAAAATGCAAGAATCTATCGTTAAATCGAATTTTATTCGTTAACGCCTAAAAATAGGCAATTTTGAAGCAAAAGAAATCTTATTTTTTCTGAATTGGAACAGTTCTTCATAAAAAATTGATTGTAAGGGGCGGTTTTATCATCCGCTGAAGTCGGAATTCAAGAAAAGAGCCTCTATTGTTTGGTAAAATTGATTAACGCCTAAATGTATGCAATTTACTTGAAAATTGCGTTGCTTGATTATTTTCTAGCTAATAATTGTTCCTTGAATCAGATTGATTGAAATCAAAGATGATGGCCGAGAACTGATTCAGGTGCCGAGCCAAGTTGTACCTGTAATTGCTTAGTTCTGTATCCTATACTGTTGTGATGAAACATTGATTATATAATTTAGATTGATAAAGTCTTAGGAATGTGTATAACTTGTTCGTTCAAAAAAAAATACTATTCCTTGTTGACTTTCATTACAAAAGAGTGCATCTTGATTATGACACTATGTGTGCTGAATATTGTAGTTAATATTGTAGTTTAAAATATACGTATCACCTAAAAATTAAAACATTCATAGCAGAAAATTCAAGTTAATTTAAAACAAGCATTAAAAAAATATAAATTTTAAACAGATTGACAGATATGATAGCTTAATAAAGCTAAACACTTTATATAATACTATTGCTACCTTCTACCATCTGATAGATTCCGGCTTCCATGGAAAATTTGCATACTTTAAAACACACTCTCACAAATTAATTCAGATTTTATTTCTCATCATCACCTACGTCAGCAAACTAACAGGCTTAACGTACATGAAGACTCCACCCTATGGTCCCTATGCCCTTGTTTCCCATTACAAAACGGGAAAATAGTCGACCCGCCGAACCTTTTCAGAGAAATTTCACATCCCACACCAAACACTCATCCATCAGCACCTGATTCCCGACCGTCACGAATCACTCACGAGCGTCTTGAACGAGGGACCTGGACATTGAGGACATTCGACTTTGGTGAGCCCAAGCGTGTGTGTGCGTGTGTGTTGCCGGGTGATCCCACCGAACTTAACCCCAGCCGTTCGGTCATCGGTCTTGATCGGTTTCGGGCCAGTACCTTTCCGGGGGAGCTAGTGTTACGCCCAAGGATAATATGTTGCTGACCAATTACATACATAATAACAGCAGCGCGTTGGGTGTGGGCAAGCGATGCATTGAACAAGAACCCGTACGCCCCTTCCTGTAGAACCGGTTCGGGACGTTCCAGGAGCTCAACTTACTAGGTTGCTGGTTCGCCATCCAATTTCATGCGGTTAAACTTTTCCGATTTTCACCGATCGATCCTGGGTTCGTGGTTTGAGGTGGTTGTTCGTGTAGAGTGGCAGGAGTCGGGAAGCTAGAATGATGCAAGAGGTTCATGTACCGGACACTTGTCGGGCAGGTATAGTGCGGCAGAGGGTAGGACGCTGTGTGTGTGGTTTGAGTTTGTTTCTGTGCGCTCCGGTGCATAAATATAAGATGATAAATTGATCCCGGTGAGCGAACTTTTTAAAGGTGAAGGAAAGACACAAACACTAGCTGCCGGTCGGTGTGTTGGACGGTGTGGGCCTCCTACATCTCGCACGACCTCTCGGAACTTCCTTTTATTTCCCATGGACTATCGCCAGCCAACAAGGTACGGTTGGGCCGAAGAATTTGAATGCACGTTTCACAAAACACGGTGTTTGATAGATTCCATCGAGAGCATCGGAGAAACGGGCGTGTGTGGAAGGGGATGCAACACGCAACAGGATGAAAAACGGGGTTTTTGCTGGTACGAAGCGTGCGGTAGATTTCGATATTAGAAGGCAAAAACATGCCGAAAGTTGGTGGCTTTTTGGTGGTCGAGCGTCTGCTACACGTCCGAAACTGGGCGTCCCCAGGGTGAAGGGAAGATTTCGTTCGGGAGCTCGGGAGGTGTAGTTGAATCCGCTCATTCAGGACGTGACTCGCGTTGGTAAAGATTTGCCAAGTAGGAAGCGGCTGTCTTATGCCTTTTTCTTAAGACCAGCTTACCGAAACCCGACCCAAGGTTTGACTGTC
>KZ061710.1:162214-177389 GCA_002091835.1 Anopheles maculatus | reverse complement strand
AAAAAAAAACCTGTGTCTTCCCTATGCTCCTCTCACATATATTGGGAATCGAGCCACAGTGACGACCCTCCTCCACCAGGGTGTATGCGCGAGTCACCAGATGTTGGCTAATGTTGTGAAAATTTGCATATTGTTTTCAAAAAAATCCTCCTTTTTTTGCATGACTTCATACGCCCTTCCACATCTGCCATTCCTACCTGACTCGTACCCCTCCGTACCAAAACTCGCCAGAAGTCGTCAGAAAAGATGTTTCGGAAGTTATATATGCTGAGGCTCGAAATATATAGATACTGTTTTTTTGTCCCTTACTTTTAATAACTGACATTACGCCCTGTACGGTGAGGCTTCAACAAGCTAACGAAGAAAAAAGTTTTGCTGTGGCAGAATGTTCGCTTCCGTCGCTCTCTAGCCTCACAACTCCTTACAGGGAGGTCACCAGCTTACGGGGCCCTACTTGTCGTGCGTAATGGGACAAAAACATACGCGAGCCCGTAAGAGCCATGATTCAATAACGTGTTTTTACGACTTTACAATATTAATTGCCCTGCACGCTGCTGTTGCAGGCAGCGAATGACGCGGGAAGCTCGTTCGCTGACTTGCAGCGAAATCTGCGTGTGTAGGCGTGGGGAAATCTGTACCATAGTTAATGGCATTAGCGAAAAAAAAAACAGGTAAGACACTGCCTGCTTTACGACTTCCTGTTACTGCCTGTGGATGGCTTGTTTTTTTTCTTGAGCCAGTCTTCTGTTTAGCGCCTACGGGAGCTCAGGATATAACCCAAAATATTGGAAAATGCTGTCTACACGGGATGAAAACATGTTCGGGAAGTAAATTAACGATGCAACGTGCGCACCGGTACGGTACGGTCGTTAAAACACAACCAGTGACAGCTGGATGATTGAGTTCCGGGCCCAACATTTCATAAATTCAACTTCGAATTTCTTTTGCTTAGGTTTCAAATTATTCCGGCAGAACTCCAACACCTTGAAATTGAAACAAATTCTTGCCAGTAATCCAGCCTGAACCACTTGTGCTTTGATGCTTTCGGAGTACAGCAAGAAAAAAAAACCAACTGACACCTCTCCGATTTCGATAGCCCGTACTTCGATAGCTATTATTAAACGATTACCCATGCTGCTCGGGTACAACTTCCGTGACGGTGGTGTGAGCAAGTCCAATTTTATCTCCTTTTCCAACTCCAGCCGTTGGAGCTGTCCGATCCAATTGTGTCCAAAGTGCTTTCACCCTGTGTGTTTTCTTGTTCCTCTCTCCCACACGCTCCCATCAGTACAGGTGCCTTCCAGGATTAACAGGGGTTAAGAGCGCTATCTGTTTCCTGGTCGCCCGATACCCGGGGGTCACTATCGAAAAAAGGGGTTGCAACCCCTTTGTTCAACTTTCCGACATGCCGGGTTCGATGGACACGAATTGGAAACATGATAATTGTTAATTACAGGGCACGGGAATGCTTCGCCTGTTGTCGATTTGCGATTGTGCAAGGGTGATAAGTGATGGGCAGCGCAATGCGACCAGGCACTGGACGGGCGGCACGTTCACTGGGAGGGGGTGGGGGGGTCTGTTGCCCAATAGCTCTTAGCGAGTGGAACGGTCAAGTGGCGTACTATTAACCAGCAACCCTGTCTTAGCTTTATCTGCGTCGTACGATTCGGGAGCATTGCGTAATCAAAGCAAAAGGGGAAAAATAGTTTATTAATCTTATCGGATTTGTTGGAATGTTGAAGAATGTTAATGCTTAAAGATTAATATTAACCCTATTTATATTGTTTTAAAAGAGTCGATTTGTATGACTCAATTGAAGGTTATATAAACGCTCGTTCGTATAACTTGATTTTAAAACGCCTAAAGTTATGCAGCAATATTTCAATTAACCTCTGTTAGTGTGTTGGGCAGAAGATCGTTTCAAGGCATAAGCCCTAAAACCTGATATGAAACTCGTTTAGAACAATTCATGGGAGAGCTCACGGGAACTGTTATTATGATTTTGAGTACGCAGTTTCGAGTCAAGACCTTGTCAATCGTGAAGTCTGTTTAGTTTTAGCTTAGCAAATCAATGTAGTTTTCATTAAAAATAGTATTTCTTAACAAAAAAGCTATAAAAATTGCTTCTACTCCTTACCAACAGTTTATAAAATACTATATTGAGTGTTGTATTAGTTCATTTCTCGGAATTGGCCATTAACTTAACCACGGAAGACCAGATTTAGTCGAAATGGAAACCTTCTTTTAACACTAAACATACGTTAGAAAGCTGTTGAGTTCCCGTGATGCAATTTAATCACATACTGAGCCTTGCTGCGGCTGTTTGCTTAGATTTGACAGCTCCAAGCATCGTTTATAAGTTCCTGAGAACGATCGCTTCAAAAACCGCTCCTAATAACGTTACAATGAGTTGTAGAGGAGCAGGTCCACATCCGAATACGGAATCGTTTTCGGAATCGATACTCAAGCTTTGCCGAAATCAAAATAAAAAATGGTTCTGGCATAACAATTGGTCTCAGATACAAAAGTCCGGAGAGTCGATGGTAACCGTAGCCAGAATTTGAATCGATTTCGGAATCAGTTCCAGAATTGGAGTCAAAATCTGAATCGTTTCTGGAATCGGTTTCACAACCGTTACCAGAATCAAATCCGGTATCAGTTCCGGAATTGGAGTCACAATCTGAATCGTTTCTGGAATGGGTGCCAAAACTGGTATCACAATCAATTCCGTTATTGGTTCCGGAATCGGAGTTGGAATCTGAAAAGATTCTGGATTCTGGTTTTGGGAAACGGCTTTGTAATCGGAGTCAGAATTGAAATCGATTCTGGTATCAGAATCAATTTCGGTATTGGTTCCGGAATCGGAGTTGGAATATGAATCGGCTCTAGAACGGTTTTTGGAATCGGCTTTATAATCGGAGTCAGAATTGAAATCGATTTCGGTATCAGATCCAGAATTGGAGTCAAAATCTGAATCGATTCTAGAATCGGTTCCACTACCAGAATCAATCCCGTTATTGGTTCCGGAATCGAAGTTGGAATATGAAACGATTCTGGAACGGTTTTTGGAATCGGCTTCGAAACCGGAGTCAGAATTGAAATCGATTCCGGTATCAGTTTCAGAAATTTAGTCAAAATCTGAATCGATTCTGGAATCGGTTCCACAACCGGTACTAGAATCAATTCCGGTATTGGTTGCGGAGTCGGAGTTGGAATCTCAAACGATTCTGGAACGGTTTTGGGAAACGGCTTTATAATCGGAGTAAGAATTGAAATCGATTCCAGAATTTTAATCGATATAGGTTCCTGAGTAGAAAATGGGATTGATTCCTGGCCGGTTTTTTATAAGGACTTCGCCTTCTTGGCCTTTTAGGTCTTGCTAGCTGATTTTTTTAATTATTTCTACAAGTCGCATATAATGCGACCAAGTCAAAATGTCGTCCACCGAAAAGAATGACGCATTTTTCGGGCACAACAATTCGCAATAAATGAATAAAGATTTCAATTTCAGCATCGACCGGCATTGGCTGGTGTGGCCTTCGCCAGAAAGAGCGATGGGTTCGAGTGGCTGATGGGTTGATTATTAATCATTATTCCGCATGCACCACCGTTCGGTTGGTGTCGTGAATAATTTTGCATCACTAATTAACTGGCACCTTGCGGCAAGTGAGAGCCTCCCGCAGAAAGAAAAACCCGCCTGCCGGGACCACCCGGGCAAGCAAAATGGAAAATAATCATAAATTCCGAAACCGCACAAACACAAAATCTATCCAGCTGTATACACCTATACACACACACACACAGGAAGACAGTAAGAAACGTCATCTGATGGTGGAGTGAATGTTTTATTCGCTGTAAAGCAGTGGTTGGATGAGAAGAACAGAGAGACGACACCGTTTTTTTTTTGTATAGTTTTTGCTCCCGTTTTTTGTGGTAAGGTGCCACCAATCACGCTCGGTGACAACGATATGGAACTCTTATCCGAAACGAACGGAACGGAGAACAGAGTCGAAACGATTAAAAGAGCTGAAGCTGTGAACCACTGACGGCGACATCTTCCGAATGACGTCTCGCCGTTTTTTACATCACTCATGGTTAGATCTTCCTTTGGATTGGGTAGGATGGGGAAAGAAGGGGAAGGGGGCTAGGAGGGGAAGTGACGCACCATTTTTCTAAGACGTTTTAAGCGATGGAAATGAAGGCAAACCGGCACACACTGCTCACCGAACGATCATTCCTCATCTGTGGTTTGTTCATTTGTTCTATTGCTCCCATGTTTTTCGGGGGTTCAGAATACATCAGCACCAGCTTTTTTGCGACGATGGAATGGATTCTTCGTACCACCCACCTTCGCCCTTCTCTCACCCGGGGAAACCGGAAGCAGCCGGAAAAGCGAGAGCGTCTACCACGTGCGTTTCGGTGACATGTTTGCAGTTTGCGTGGGGGATCGTGCCTTTTCTTTGACGTCATCCAGCAACTTCCCAAGTTAAGATAATAGGGAAGGAGGCGGGTAGGGGGGAAGGGAGGGAGGAGGAAGGAAGAGAGGAGATGAAGGGGGGAACGGAGAATTAAAATAAAAACTTATTTATCTCTGACGAATTTACATAATGACTGACTGTAGACGAATGTGATTCCGATTCCGGAGAAAAAGAGGTTTACATTTCTTTACCCTCCCCTGCTACGTATGTGGTGGAAGGAGGGGATGATATGGAGGAGTGAGGGAGTACATTTGGTATGACAAGCCACGAGAAGTAATGGAAAATGAAGCTGCTTTTGGGGATGATCTTGTGTCATTTTTATTTGGAAGTGAAAGTGAATCAGAATTTTGTTGCGGATTGCATAACACTAGGCGCCACCTTTGCATTGCAAGAAGATGCTCTTATAGTTAAAACATTTTTTGTAAAGTAAATTTAAAGTGAAATAAGCGTGAATGTTACAATAAAAATTTTAATTTTCGAATGAGTTTAAAAAGAATTGCTTCAAATTAGGCGGGAACTTACAAAATACTTGGAAAGACGTGCAAAACTAGTCGAATAGAAAATACAAATTGTAAAAGTTTAATAAAATTTCAACAAAACATAACAAATTTAAATTGTAAATACAACTCTGGCTCATTGCAATTTGCCTAAAACTAGGCGTTAATATCCAGCAAACACAATACACATACCATGGCTTCACACCGAGGAGAGACTTCGCCTTCTTGGTATTTTGCTTACGAACAATATTCGCGAGGCAATGAGACACAACAGGGACATCACTATACAAAACTTCCGCCATATGGTACGTCTACATCGGGTGCGCGACTTAAACCTTATGCAGAAGATTGTTCTTTTGAACACCTTCCTTCTACCAAAGCTGTGGTTTATTGCATCGGTTTGTGGCGCCCCGAACAATGGACATAGCCCGAGTTACTTCCACGATTGGCTCGTTCATCTGGGATGGAACAGGAGGCATACGTGTTCCTCGGCTGCAGCTGGCCTTGCCACGCAACCGCAGTGGACTTAACCTCCATATCCCGGCAATCAACACACTGGCCCTCCTAACAAAACGGTACGTTGCGGAGCGGGGATGTCTGCGTGTCGGGGCCCAACACATCATCTGCGCTAGTAATCCTCCGAATGTCAACTCTGTGTGCTTTAATTATCCCTGTTTGAGGTTGGTCGTTCAGCCGTTAGGCTACCTTCCTCCTCAAAACGCAACCGATATGTAACAAACAGAAAAACGGATGCAGATAGAAAGACATACACCAGTGACATTGTTTGTGATATTTGCAATAACTGTATTGAGACACTGATGTTCGGTTTTGTTTAACACTACACTTTATTGATCACTTTAACTGTTGAGAACGAATGTGACTGTTATGCTGTTGGTGAGCAACGATCGTCCAGCTACACTTGCTGTCCGAACGAGACTGACTTGTTGGATGGTGGTTCTTTAATTTATAACCCTTTTTTGGAGACTGATCGTGAGAATAACTTAATGGAAAATTCCATTCTTGTACATGATCCTTTTGTTTGTCTTAATTCTGATTGGTCCAAAAGTGTGAGAACATTCCAAAGATATATTCTTCCCCTGTCTGCTAATTTCTGATTGGTTCTAAACTATGGAAAGTTCCTATTGCAATTCGATATAATTGTTTACTCCACTTTTGATTGGTTAATGGCTATTGCGCGTGTTTGGTTTAATATTTCATTCTATAGAATTCTTTAGATGCACGTATGACCAATGTTTGTCCTCATTGTCATTGAGCAAACTTAAACATAACCGTGGGAACCAAGTTCGCTGAGTTGCAATTTCGTTTGCTATGCTACAGATACGTAACCAAAGACATCCGGAAACTGCTGCTTAGTAGGTTGCCTGATGTTGACCCTCACTCTGCCAGCAGTTCAATGGAAGCAAACATGGGCGAACATTGGAAGCAGCAAACTGTCGTCCGAACAGCGATCCATCCTGTATTTACTAACGAACGGGAAATTATCTCACGGAGAGCTACTACACAAGATGGAACGCGCTACCATATCACTCTGCTCATTTTGTGCAAACATTGACACTCTGGAACACAAATTTGTACAATGCGAAAGAGGGACCTGCTGAAGAAAACCATCGCCAGCAAAGTTCCAGAGTGTTCAGAGACCATCGTAGAAGACACTAGGTGCTGCAACTATCTAACGACTAGAATATCCGAAAGGATGGTCTCACTTCATTAGTGGTGGCAGGAATGGCGCCTGGACTCATCAGCTCATCCGGGAAGTGACGTCCTGGTCATCTCGTCGTTTTGGTGAAGTTGAGTTCTTCACAACACAACTGATGTCAGGACACGGCTTCTTCCAAGATCACCTTGAGCGGATGAATCTCATTCAGGAGGCACATTATCCGGAGTGTCCTCGCTTCATCGCCTTGAGACGTTGTATGATTTGTCAGGTGGGAGAAGAAGTGACTGTGGAGAACATCATCCCCCTGATGTGTTCCAGTGGAAACATCTGGCGCGTTATAGCAGAGACCATCAGGGTGATTCTGGCGAAGTATTCGCATCGACAGAGGTACGACTGAGACCGGTTCAGGAGCTCAGCAAGATGTCAGCCGGAAGAACCATATCATTAATGGTGATCCCGGATTCATACTGTAGCGGCGGTTATGATTTCCTTGGAAGACTAGGCTACCGTGACAGGCAGGAGATCACCGTTGGAAGCTCTTCGGTGACCAACGGTGATCGTGACCCTCACCAAGTTGTCATAGCGCGACGCCGTGACGTGTTGCCCATGGCAAAATCGTCTATACCATTCATTTCCAATGTGATACCCTCGTTGGTGATCTGGGAATGTTTGGCGAAAGGCTCGAGGAGGTTTTCGTTGGTACAATTCCGGCAGTACCCAATCGGTGGTCCCATGGGAAAAAAAACACTCAAACTTTGTTTCCTAACTTTGTATTAGAGGCCATCATGTATTGCAAATTGCCAGCAGGTAGGCGCAATATGCAGTGAAAAAAAATAATTAAAAATTGTTAACAAATGCACTCCTTTACCTCGTATTGCCTATTAATAGGCATGAAAATAGTCTCACAAGAAGCTACAGACCTTAAAATGTTTATTGAAAATTATATTTTCAGAGGAAAGAATGAAAATAAACTAGTGGATCTAGTATATTGCAGATTGCCTAAATATAGGCGCAAATATTTGTTTCCAAATGCGTACAATTCAGTCCTTCTTCTGTTGCAACAACGCTTAACGTAGATTTAACATACTGTAGCTCGCCATAAAATTTAACGCTTCCTTCGTAACGAAACACTAAATTTGATTAGCTTTAAAGAAAAAAATCCTACCAACCATGACAAATACTGAAGCGCCAATCAGTGGCACTTACAAAAAAAAGCCACAAAAAAAACGCTTAAAACAATTCCATTCATTTTCCCGCCAGCAGGGAACAATAACTAGCTACTAAACGACAAAACAAAATTCACCACCGGCAGACCGGCAACATTCTAAAAGAAAGCTGAATCCCACACCGGCCCAACTCGACGCGTCAAATGAAAGGGGTTTTTTTGGTGGTGTTGTTTGGTGTAGTTGATGTTGGCCAACGGGTTTGACAATAGCTTCCGCGCGAAACGAACCATCCAGCATCCAGCCAACAACAACAAAAAAAAGACGTCTCAAAAAAAAGAAAACGCAAAATTAATTAAAAAATGTGTTTACACCCGTGTGGGCGCTGCGTTTTGTGCCGTTCCGTTGCGATCGTGGGAGAAATTGCGAAACAAAAAAAAAAACCCCATTCTTTCACGGTGCACGAAACCCGATAAGTGGACGAATCGGGCTGCCCGATAAACTCTACCGGCGGGGCCGAACGCTTCGTTGCTTGATTGCATGTGTTAAATATGTATAACGTTTGCTTGAGAAATTGGTTTCGCGGTGGCACTGGACCGGTCCGCCACCGGAGCAGACGCGGTAGCCCTCGCACCCTACGAATGGACGGAATTGAAGCCTACAGGGCAATTTGTTACCATGTTTTTTTTTTTGTCTAAAGCAACTCTTTTTTTTCTCGTAGTGTACTTCCTTGGATTCTGTTTTGCGGTGATAGAATACCAAAATTCAAATGTTACATTTTCTCTTACTTACTTAAAGGAGGTTTTAACTTTAAGAATTCTCGCTTGTTGCCATTTTTACTTTAAAACCTTTGTTTGTCTAAAATTTTAGAACAGTTTTCGTGTTGTAGTTGCGTCTTTTTAGACAATTTTACTCATATTGTGATGCAAAATGCATACTTTTAGGCGTTGATAAATCCAAATGCACGAGAATTCAAAAATCTGCCGTCCTGTTAACCCAATTTTTTAGTTAAACAAATTGCATGCAAATCATTCACGGGCATCAGTTAGCTAATGAAATTTATAGTCCCTCCATCAACCTGTCAACTGGATCATTCTCTCCTGTGTCATAGTGTCGAATTGCTCAAGCTTTGGTCTAATTTTAAAATGTACCAAAACCCGAACGTGCAGGTTGATGGTGGTCAGCATCGAAAACCGAACACCAATACAGTTGATTCGTAGTGGCTTATCCTATTGCCGCTTGGAGTTTGAAAATGGTTGGTTCCAATGTACTGCGAAAAGCTTTTAGCTTACTAAATCCAGCTTTTCCAACGTATTTTTACCGTTTATGGGCTGTTTTTTAAAACATTTAAACAAAAAAATAGCTTAAAGTGCAATATAAATACCTTGAAACATTTAATTGCGTCGTTTGCCCCTAAATGTATACTCCAATTAGCAGGTGCTTTCTTCAAACACATTTATTTTCAGCTGTAAGTGCTTATTATAAACGCAGCAAATTATAGCGAGAATCATTTGTAAAATGCATTAATATTTTCTCAAAAATATTTGTAAAACTCATAAAGTGAATACCTAGAATCTTTAGTTATTATCGCTAGCCCCTAAATGTATGCTCCATTTCAACAAGTGCTTAATTCCAGTCATTTATTTTCAGCTTAAAGCGTACTGTAAAAGCAGCAATTTTTTACAAGAATACTTATTGAAATGCAGCAACAATTTCTCAAAAAATATTTACTTAAAACATAAAATAAATACCTAGAATCATTAAATACTGTCCACAATTAAATACGAGCTCTCTTCCACTGATTAATTTTCCGCTTAATGTGTACCATAAAGGCTACAAATTGTTACTAGAATCCTTAATAAAATGCATTAACAGTTTCTTCAAACAGATTGTTATGAAACTAAAATAAATACCTGGAAGCGAGAATATACTTTGCCATTAAATGAATGCCTTTTTAATTAGTTTTCAGCTTAACTTGTACTAATGATGGGACCTCGGAATCGGAATAGGTATTTTTTCTGATGCCGGTTCCGATTCCGATTCTGGAACTGGAATCCGGACTCAACCTCGGAACCGATTCCGATTTAAAACCTACACTACTATGCGCTTTGGAATTGATTCTGGTGAGGGATTCCAAAACCTATTCCGTATTCGATTCCAATGCCAGTACCTATTCCTATGGAGGAATCGATTTCAATCCTAGAATCAACTTCGATTCCTTTTTCCGATACCGGAACTGATAGCTATTCCAATTTCATAATTGATTTCAGACCTGCACACCGATATCGATTCCACAACGTTCAGAGCTATCCGGCATTTCGATTCCGACCAAACCATAATTTTTCCCACTACTAATGCTTTGCTATAAAAGCAACAAATTGTTACTAGAATTCTAAATAAAATGCATTACTGTCAATCGAGCCAGCAAAAAAAAACACGAAGCTGCAATCAGTTGACACCGGATCTGGATTATTGGGTCAGAAATTTTGGATAGGCAACAAAAAATACTATACCCGAGGAAATTATCCTTTTCCTATTTCCCTATTTTTATTTGGAATATCTAAAGCACACACCCACACACTTCTCACCCATGCAATAACACGAAACTCGGTATGGGGATAAATATTTTGCGCCAATTTACGAGCACGAAGCGAATGTTTGCGGTAAGCAATGCGGAAGCTGGTCACACAAACTGGTGCTGCCGTGAAATGTGAAAACGACGGTGTAGAAGGCAACGACGCTAAAAGCAAATAGATGACACAATCTACTCGTCCCGACCGGGAATCGGTCTGTGTGGAAATCCGATGCCCCGCAGCAAAGCAAACTCGAAGCAAAAAGGGTGTCGGCAGAAGAGGAAAAAAAAATGAAGAATGCCGCCACGCCACGCGCAAGATTATATTCTTAGTTTGTTGCGAATGTTTATGGTGACGATAATGGGTCACAGTGTGCTTCCTTCCGGGATACTGCCGCTCGTCTGCTGGCTTCCGGGTATCGTATCGGTTCGATTTGATTTCGATCTGTTTGCCCAATCGTACCGAATCCGTGGTGAGGTAATTTCTTTTTTGGTGAGCCCCTCCGAAAAAAGCCCAGGGGTCGGCAGGCAATGTCGGGCAGGTGGAGGAATTTATGAGCCCAAGGAAGAACATGCATGTGTGAGGAAATAGATGTTCGATAGGAAAATATTTTTCATTTCAATTACGGTAAGTAATGCAGCCTTTCCCTCACCCAAACCGAACACCGTGAGGAGTGTGTTTGCCCATTTCTTTCGATGGTTTTGTTTCGCGATACGACACCGACCAATGTTTGCCCCATGCCAACCGGGGGCACTTAGCGCCTGCTAGGGTGGCAACGCGATAAATTGGCTTTCGTCGCTTGCACCATTCGAACCGAAGCGAATAATTACTTTCCCGTACTTGCTCAATTACACACACACACACACGGACGGACGGATGCTGGTTTCGGGAAGTGGATTGGATGGGACGGGCATTAATAAGATTTGCGAGTGTCCATCTGCCGAACGTTTTGAATTAGTGTGACAAGATAGTGAGGCAAATATTATTGCGGAAATTAGACGGATCGAGGTGAAGGGCGGCGAAAAGAACGAAGCGAAAGTGAATTGTTTGCCAACAACCGGTTCGGTGAGCATAAACCGAGGCGTTATTGCATAAATGCGAGGCGTGGATTCAGTTATCGAGTGAATGAAATAATATTTGTAGCTTGTTTGGCTGGCGCCGTTATGTATGCAATATTCTTTATTAATGAATTATAGCAAATCGTAACGCGTTATACCATCTTTTCTTTTATTTTTTACTTATTTTGCTAACGTTCAATTGGTATTATTTTTTTCACATTGTCACTAGCTAATAAATGCGAAAGATTTGTAACGATACTGCATAAACTTAGGCGATATCCAGCGTATCCAGCATCATGAAGGCATGTCAACGTCTAAAAATATGTTATTTTTGTTGTTTAAATCAGCTTCGCAATCTACACTGACAAAAGGGGAGTATGCATTGCCAGGGACCTCGGCATACTCTTAGACGCGAATTTGACCTTCAAGCTGTACACCGCATGACGTCACTCTCCAGAAGTAACCAATTACTTGGCCTCATCTTCAGGACTACCACAGCATGCCGTGATCCAGTGTGCATCAAGACTGTCTACTGCAGTATCGTTCGCTCGGTCCTGGAATACTCTTGTGCTCTGCACGACTCGAGTCGATTCCTGGTTGATTCCGTCGTATCCTGCTCGGTGTCATCTCCTGGGTCTTGAGCCCCTTTCCGTTCGAAGGCGTTGCTGCTGAGTGCCGTCTCTGGTGTCAAGCATCGATCTACAATGCATCATCTCAAGCACTCAGGACCAGGGATACACTTCGTGTTATTCAGCCCCGTTCCAGCGCTGGTCAGTCCGACCCTATGCTACGCATGTTAGCGGCCTTTAACTCCGTCTCGGAGGCATTTGATTTTGGGCCATGGCCGCAGCTATTTACGGAACAGCGAGTGTAGTCGTTGTTATAATAAACAATAATCAAAAGTAGCCTTTTTCGGATTAAGTTTCGGGGTTTTAGATCCTTCTTCTTCTTCTTTCTTGGCCTAACGACCTCTTAGGTCATGCCTGCCATTTATGGCTTACTAGACTTATTGTTACCACATAGTTGGACAGTCAATCCCCACTATGGGGGAACGGCCCAGATGAGACTTGAACCCCGGTCCTGCCGTGTGAAGACCGGCGCCGCTGTCGCATCTACCATCGGGCCGCCCCGTTTTAGATCCATGGTTTGTATTAAATGAAACTTTAGACTTTGGGATATTCTTCAAATCATTACTAGCGGTATGGGATAGCGAATCGATGCCTTGTGATTGGAATCTCGGCATCATCTACCCCATATACAAGAAGGGAGATAGGCTAGAGTGCAGCAACTGCAGTGTTGAATATCGCTTACAAGATTCCATCCCTAGTAATACAAGACAGACTTGTCCTATTCGTTGAAGAGATATTAGATATATAACATCAGAGAGGATTCCGCAACGGAAAATCAACCACTGACCAGATATTCACCATGCAGCAAGTCTGGGATAATAATCGCTATAATCGCTTCATTGACTTTAAAAGCCGCTTACGATAGCACAGCCAGGGTAAAACTATACGACGCAATGAACTTATTTGGATCATCCCGGCCAAGCTTACCAGGCTTGTATGAATGACAACGACCAACACTTTGCGACCACCAAGGACCAGCGGCAGGATGATGGGCTTGCTTGTCTCCTGTTCAATCTGGCGCTAGAGAGGGCCATCCGAAATTCATGGAGGTGGGATCCTCGGGAACCATCTGCTAGAAGTTACTCCAGATCTTGGCATACGCTGATGATATAGGACATCATTGGTTTGAGGCTCTCCTATGCAGCCGCAGAAGCTTCCCAAAGGATCTAGCATGCGGCACTGAACCTCGGGTTGGAGATCAACGAGTCAAGTGCGACCCTGCTAACAAACACTGATTTACGCAGGGGTGATGTACAGGTAGGTGATCGCACCATCAAAGTCGTCCAAAACATTACCTATATGGGTCAACACCGACAACAACATAGACGTTGCCAACCGATCATACTACAGCCTGAGGAAACTTCTCCACTCAAAACACCTGTCGCGATGGACGAAGCTAGTCCCAGTACTCACATACGCCTCTGAGACATAGACTCTGTCGAAAACTGATGCTCAGAAGGATTTTTCGCCCCCGGATGTGTGGAACGACAATGGAGGAGCCGCTACAATGACGTGCTCTACGAGCTGTACGGTGATCTCACAATCGTGAAGCGAATAAGACTCGCCAAACTCCGGTGGGCTGGTCATGTCATAAGAATGGCACCGGACGACCCAACCCGTAAAGTCCTTTCAGGCCTTCCAAACTGAGATGGAGTGGATAATGGATTGGCAGACGACGGCTCTGGACCGTGAGCAAAGCATTTCTTTCTCTTTTTGTTTTCTTGTTCAGCAGTTTCTTTTGCTCTTTATTAAATCCTGTTCGTACGATTATATTGATTAGGCTCCTTTAATGTTTGTAATTTTGATTTGCATTACGAACTATTTCTTATTCTGTGACTACTATTTCTGTGACTTAGTTTTACCCGTAGGTTTTTCAATGTTATTTAACGAATATTCTTACGTTTTGGTGATATTTTTGTACATTTTAAACACAATTTCTTGAGGTTTTAAAAGTGTTAACTGCAAATTGGTTTCGTATCATAGTTTCAAAACAACCATAATTTCTACAAAAAAACACACTCAAACCCACCTGTAAATGTAATGCTTGCTTAACAGAAACAAAACTCGTTCGAGCTTCGGTTCGTTCGGGTGAAAAAGCGCCAATCATTTCGCGATAAGTGTGTTCAAGTGGAACCCTTCACAGAAGGCACTGAACACACCGAAAACACTACCGTTCGTCGCAGAACAAAGTCAAGCCAAAAAAAAAGAGGAACTTCATAACAACCGACGCAAATGTGTCTCGGCAGCAAATAATCCATCGATGAACGTGTCTGCCGGCGTGCGTCCTTATGCTTTGTCAAGTGTATGGTAATGGTGCCGATGTTTGGATCTCCGTACGTCAACATGATCCCTTGCGTGCGCGTCTCACCGCCGGTGCGAAGCGAAATCGAAAGCTTAAGAACACTTACCTCACGTATCGTAAAGTCAGCCACTTCATTCGTGTGGCTCACTTGCCAGCTCGCACCAGAAACAAAGAAAAAAAAACGGGACAAATGGATTTTGTGAATTTTCCACCCGAGCAAATGGCACACCGTAATGCCAGCGGGTTCGGGGTTGTGTGACAAAAACCGTCATCGAAAATCTTTATCAACCCTTCGGCGAAGCAATAGACGAGAAAATCCCATTCTCCAAAAGCTAGTTGCCGAGCCGGTGGCAGCGATGGAGCAGGTTCGCCGGCAGGCAAATAGTTTCGTCCATTCGTCCGAGAGAAAACTAGTGTGCGCCTGTACCGACCCGGTTACAGCAATTGTCACGCGGCATACAATCGTCGCCCGTTTGCGTTGCAAGGCTGCCGGCGTTCACTGTAAAAAGCAGGCGTTTCGTTGTCAGTTCAAGCAAAGCGACCAATTGTCACTGCCGCACTGCTCTCAACCGCACTGCTCCGGTCGGTTCGAAGGAAAGCGCTTGAAATAATTTAAATTGAGGATGATTTAATTATCTGTTTTCAAGCTCTAGCGCGTTTTGTATCATCCGGAAAACCGACGGTACGATGAACTTAGACTCTCCTCCTGCGGGCAAGCAAACATACACACAATAGTTGACGACTAAGCAGTGTTTGCAGCACTAGGATGAGCGTTACGATTGCCCGGAGCTAGGACT
>KZ061710.1:103420-155983 GCA_002091835.1 Anopheles maculatus | reverse complement strand
ATCGCTTCATTGACTTTAAAAGCCGCTTACGATAGCACAGCCAGGGTAAAACTATACGACGCAATGAACTTATTTGGATCATCCCGGCCAAGCTTACCAGGCTTGTATGAATGACAACGACCAACACTTTGCGACCACCAAGGACCAGCGGCAGGATGATGGGCTTGCTTGTCTCCTGTTCAATCTGGCGCTAGAGAGGGCCATCCGAAATTCATGGAGGTGGGATCCTCGGGAACCATCTGCTAGAAGTTACTCCAGATCTTGGCATACGCTGATGATATAGGACATCATTGGTTTGAGGCTCTCCTATGCAGCCGCAGAAGCTTCCCAAAGGATCTAGCATGCGGCACTGAACCTCGGGTTGGAGATCAACGAGTCAAGTGCGACCCTGCTAACAAACACTGATTTACGCAGGGGTGATGTACAGGTAGGTGATCGCACCATCAAAGTCGTCCAAAACATTACCTATATGGGTCAACACCGACAACAACATAGACGTTGCCAACCGATCATACTACAGCCTGAGGAAACTTCTCCACTCAAAACACCTGTCGCGATGGACGAAGCTAGTCCCAGTACTCACATACGCCTCTGAGACATAGACTCTGTCGAAAACTGATGCTCAGAAGGATTTTTCGCCCCCGGATGTGTGGAACGACAATGGAGGAGCCGCTACAATGACGTGCTCTACGAGCTGTACGGTGATCTCACAATCGTGAAGCGAATAAGACTCGCCAAACTCCGGTGGGCTGGTCATGTCATAAGAATGGCACCGGACGACCCAACCCGTAAAGTCCTTTCAGGCCTTCCAAACTGAGATGGAGTGGATAATGGATTGGCAGACGACGGCTCTGGACCGTGAGCAAAGCATTTCTTTCTCTTTTTGTTTTCTTGTTCAGCAGTTTCTTTTGCTCTTTATTAAATCCTGTTCGTACGATTATATTGATTAGGCTCCTTTAATGTTTGTAATTTTGATTTGCATTACGAACTATTTCTTATTCTGTGACTACTATTTCTGTGACTTAGTTTTACCCGTAGGTTTTTCAATGTTATTTAACGAATATTCTTACGTTTTGGTGATATTTTTGTACATTTTAAACACAATTTCTTGAGGTTTTAAAAGTGTTAACTGCAAATTGTTTTCGTATCATAGTTTCAAAACAACCATAATTTCTACAAAAAAACACACTCAAACCCACCTGTAAATGTAATGCTTGCTTAACAGAAACAAAACTCGTTCGAGCTTCGGTTCGTTCGGGTGAAAAAGCGCCAATCATTTCGCGATAAGTGTGTTCAAGTGGAACCCTTCACAGAAGGCACTGAACACACCGAAAACACTACCGTTCGTCGCAGAACAAAGTCAAGCCAAAAAAAAAGAGGAACTTCATAACAACCGACGCAAATGTGTCTCGGCAGCAAATAATCCATCGATCAACGTGTCTGACGGCGTGCGTCCTTATGCTTTCTCAAGTGTATGGTAATGGTGCCGATGTTTGGATCTCCGTACGTCAACATGATCCCTTGCGTGCGCGTCTCACCGCCGGTGCGAAGCGAAATCGAAAGCTTAAGAACACTTACCTCACGTATCGTAAAGTCAGCCACTTCATTCGTGTGGCTCACTTGCCAGCTCGCACCAGAAACAAAGAAAAAAAAACGGGACAAATGGATTTTGTGAATTTTCCACCCGAGCAAATGGCACACCGTAATGCCAGCGGGTTCGGGGTTGTGTGACAAAAACCGTCATCGAAAATCTTTATCAACCCTTCGGCGAAGCAATAGACGAGAAAATCCCATTCTCCAAAAGCTAGTTGCCGAGCCGGTGGCAGCGATGGAGCAGGTTCGCCGGCAGGCAAATAGTTTCGTCCATTCGTCCGAGAGAAAACTAGTGTGCGCCTGTACCGACCCGGTTACAGCAATTGTCACGCGGCATACAATCGTCGCCCGTTTGCGTTGCAAGGCTGCCGGCGTTCACTGTAAAAAGCAGGCGTTTCGTTGTCAGTTCAAGCAAATCGACCAATTGTCACTGCCGCACTGCTCTCAACCGCACTGCTCCGGTCGGTTCGAAGGAAAGCGCTTGAAATAATTTAAATTGAGGATGATTTAATTATCTGTTTTCAAGCTCTAGCGCGTTTTGTATCATCCGGAAAACCGACGGTACGATGAACTTAGACTCTCCTTCTGCGGGCAAGCAAACATACACACAATAGTTGACGACTAAGCAGTGTTTGCAGCACTAGGATGAGCGTTACGATTGCCCGGAGCTAGGACTTGGATCAGCATTATGTTGTGGTTCGTATTGAAAAGCTACATTTCGTAGCAAATGCGTTAAGATTTTCGGAAGATTTGCGTCTAGGGAACTGGGCAGACGAATTAAAAACGCAATTGTTGTATGTTATGAACAACTAAGAAGGACAAAAGGAAGAAAGTATATATAAAACATAAGAAAACAATTGTGAAAATTATAACGAGAAAATGATAAATAAAGCGAAAGGAAGAGAAAAGAGTAAAGTATAATTTTGAAGTGGAAAAAATCGGAACAACGAATCAAATGAAACAAAACAAAAATAATAAATTTTGAAGAAAGAAACGAACCAAACAATAAATCAATATGTTAAATTTTCAAACCTTAAATGGTCGAAACCTAAACACGAAATGAACCTAAAATAACGATAAAATTAGAAAATGTAAAGTTGTTGAAAAAGAGAACTTATTTATGACAGAATCACAGCTGATAATGAATAAAATTTTCAAAACAATACAATAATATTTAAATCATATCAAAATTACATGTTTAAAACAAGAAACAACATTAATTAACGTAAATAAAAAATAGAATGAAACAGTGTTTCAAAACATATTAAATGATATGATAAATAGTTCAAAATACAGCAATAAAATAGCTTAAAGAGTAAATAAAAGCAACAAATAAGATAACAAACATAAACAATAAATAAAAGCATCGAAATTTACTTACTTACTTATCAGGCGCTACAACCGCTTTGCGGTCTTGGCCTGCTGCAACAATCCTCGATACCGCTCACGGTCTAGCGCCGTCGTCTGCCAATCCATTATCCCGGCCGTTCTGGCGGACGCATCAACGCCATCATTCCATCTCAGTTTGGGCCTACCACGCCTCCTCTGTCCATGTGGACGGCCTAAAAGGACTTTACGGGCTGGGTCGTCCGGTGCCACTCTCCTGGCGAGCCTAATTCGCTGCAGGATAGTGAGATCACCGTACAGCTCATAGAGCTTCGTCGTTGTAAAGGCTCCTCTAATGTCCTTCAACACATCCGACAGCCAAAACTCCTTCTGAGCATCTTCCTCTCGAACGCGGCTAAGAGGGTTTCGTCAGTTTTGGACAGAGTCCATGTCTTAGAGGCGTATGTGAGTACTGGGACTATAAAGGTTTTGTACAGTCCCAGCTTCGTCCGTCGCGACAGGTATTTTGAGTGGTGAAGTTTCCTCAGGCTGTAGTATGACCGATTGGCAGCCAGCACCCTTGAGCGCAACTCAACGTCTATGTTGTTGTCGGTGCTGACTTTTGACCCCAGATTGGTGAAGTTTTAGACGACTTCGAAGGTGCGATCACCTATCTGTACATCACCCCTGCGTAAATCTGTGTTTGTTAGCAGGGCCGCTCGTGGTGCCACCATCATTTTGGTTTTTGCCTCGTTGATCTCCAACCCCGAGGTTCAGTGCCGCATGCTCGATCCTTTGGGAAGCTTCTGCTACATAGGAGAGCCTCAAACCAATGATGTCTATGTCATCAGCGTATGCCAAGATCTGGAGTAACTTCTAGCAGATGGTTCCCGAGGATCCCACCTCCATGAATTTCGGATGGCCCTCTCTAGCGCCAGATTGAACAGGAGACAAGCAAGCCCATCATCCTGCCGCTGGTCCTTGGTGGTCGCAAAGTGTTGGTCGTTGTCATTCATACAAGCCTGGTAAGCTTGGCCGGGATGATCCAAATAAGTTCATTGCGTCGTATAGTTTTACCCTGGCTGTGCTATCGTAAGCGGCTTTTAAAGTCAATGAAGCGATTATAGCGATTATTATCCCAGACTTGCTGCATGGTGAATATCTGGTCAGTGGTTGATTTTCCGTTGCGGAATCCTCTCTGATGTTATATATCTAATATCTCTTCAACGAATAGGACAAGTCTGTCTTGTATTACTAGGGATGGAATCTTGTAAGCGATATTCAACACTGCAGTTGCTGCACTCTAGCCTATCTCCCTTCTTGTATATGGGGTAGATGATGCCGAGATTCCAATCACAAGGCATCGATTCGCTATCCCATACCTCAGTATCGAAATTCACATAATTAATATTAAGTAAAAATAAAAAGGACTCATTAAGATGACCCATGACTATGGCTCATAAAGAAATCTTCAATGACATAAGAAAACACTAGAAAGACCAAAGGTGAAAGACCAATTAAATACAGATAACAAAACTTAAAAAATAGATACGAATTTCATACGCTAAAACCATAAGAAGAATATAACTAGAAAATAAAACATAAAGATATATTAACAAATCAAAACAAAAGATGTAAAATTAGATGAAAAACAAGTGTATATAATGCTTGAAGCTACTGGGAAAAACTTAATAATTAAAGAAATAACATAACAAATCAAAACATAATATAACGAAAGATGTGAAAAGGAAATAAAAACACAGAACATTCTTCATTGAAACATAAGCAACAATATATAACAACTAAATCACGATGTGAAATGTCCAACATAGCAACTTATCCAGCGAAGGAAGAACCGATATGATACAAGCAAAGGATCACATAAATCTTATTGCTGCGTTATCTGCTGCTTTATCTTCGCGTTTTTTTCTCCAACTGCCACGTTCTTCGTTGTCTTTGGGGAGCAGTTTCTCCCCAGCTCCTGTTACATGCGATACACCGTACGCCTGCTCGAGGCAGCTTGATAAGAGTAAGAAAGCGAAAAACGACGTACAAGTAATCGGGAAAGCGCCTTCGGGAAGGAACCAAGTAAACCGAGCTATCCCAGCTGACACTAATTTTCCTGTACGCAACAGCAGCGTTACCTACAAGCAGTGCAGTGAAGTAAGAACATGTCTCGCTGGATCCTTGCTATACTAACCGCCTAAAACTATGCAACACACTCAACAGAAGTAGATTTTTGAGCATTTTATGAACCAGCTTGCTGTGTCTCAGTGAACGAAAGCTGTTGAATGGCGATACGAGTGAAAACGATTGCTTCGTGCTTCACCACCCAAGAAAGCAAGGACTAATGCATCCTTCGAACAAACACAGCAAGACAAAAGAGCAAATCGTTATATTTTAACCGAAGTTGAAGCTGAAGCGCAAAAATGAAAATTTGCCCCCCGGGGTGCGACCATTTGCGTTGGGCGAGCGGGAAGCGACGCGAAACTGGAGCAGCGGCCCACCACCGCAGCTGCAGAAGGTTTCATCCGCTCGCTTGGGATGACGATGACGTCGTGCAAATGCTCCCAAACACCGGACCCGGGCTGGCCGAGCTTGATCGATAAATGATGTACAGTTCGCTTGGAAGGACCGAACGCCCTGAAGGCTCTGCTTCTTTCGGTTGATGTTATCGGAAGCAAGGGATGGGGAAAAGGAGGGGGGGGGGAATTTTCCTCCACAAAAAAGGGTGAGGGGGGAGGGGGGGGTGGAGTATGAGGGAGAGTAGTGGTAAGCGGGGAAAACGGCAGAAATGGGCAATTTTCTGCAACCGTAGCCTTCTGATGTTGAATTTCCGGTCCGAGGCCCGGGTTACGCTCGAACGCCACCAAGGATCGCACTCGGGAACACTCCCACACACACACACACACCAACACCGGGAGGGAAAACTCTTTAATTAGGTGAAATTTTCTCATCCATTTGAAGCTAACCCGCGTGTACCACCGACAGTGGGAAGCGAGTTGAGGGTTTTTGATAATCGAGTGTCGGGTTCGCCGTCTTCGAACCGGCCCGTTGTTGTAGAGCAACCCGTGCCATCCCCCACCCCTCCCCAATTTCCACCCATCACTGCCTCCCGCTCCCGCGCTATAAGAACAAGAAGGAAGGCGCGCGCGTACGGTTCGACACGATTCAACACATGAATGGGTTGTAAACTATTAAGAAGACTGAAAAATAACAGTTTAACCACGCATGATTGCCCGACAGTCGGCATCTTTGTCTGCGCGGCCGTTTGTGCGTGTGCGTGTGTGTGCGTGTGGTGTGGGGGATGGAATTTTCGATGAGACGGTGCCTGGCTGCTGTCTCGGTAGGGAGCGAATGTGTCCGGAAGTTGCTTGCCAGGCGAACGTCTCGGCGTCTCGGTCGCTACTGTACGCGGCACCGTCGGTCCCACAGGCACGCTAGGTGTGTCGAAAGATGTGTGCATACTTTCGGGCGCAATAAGCTGAAATTAGCGTTTAGCGGGCGTATGGTTTTGTTCCTAAGCTTATTCATATTTTTTCACAGTATGCTGTACTGTTTGCCGATTTAAAGAAAGTAAGGTGCGAAAAATTTACTTAAATACATGTGAAAAAAAACAAGTAGAATCAGAATATCTAGAATTTAACATAACATTAAATATGTATATCAGATGAAGCATCATGCCTTTACTCTAATCTTTCCATTCTGAGCTAGTTTTAGAAGCTTAAAGAACAGTAGGCGCTATAAGAATCGGATGGTGTTTAATGAGGTGCATACATTCAGGCGTAGAAAGCTGAAATCACCGTTTAAGGAGCATTTGATTGTATTTAGCAGCTTGTTATTACTTTGTATTGAAGTTATGATTAAGTAAAACATGTTATAGTGTTGTTTACATGTTATAGTGTAGCTTAAGTTAAAAGTTGATGGTTGTATATTTCAGCTAATTGATGTCTAATTTTGATCTCCTTTAAAATTTGTTTTGTAAAATAAAAAAAAACCATATGCGCGTAATTATTATAATAAATAAATTAATTAAAAAAATATATAGATGAAGAGACCGGAAGTCTATGAGGAAATTTTTATTTTATTGGTTACTTATTTAACTATTCGATGTAAAATATTCCAAAGACAAAAAAAATATCAATTTACCTATGAAAACGATGGCAGTGGGTATCACTTTCAAAAAGGAGTATACTTTTAGGCGCAATAAGTATAAATGAGCGTTAAGCGTTGAATTATCCTATTTTTATTTTATTTTTTCGCTTATTGTTACTACAAAAAATGTACAAATTTTTGTTAAAAGTATTGTGTGAACTATAAATAAGTATTAAATATAGCTACAGAAAATTAAGACAAAACATTTGTCGGTGATTGAGACAAAAGTATTAAAAAAATTATAACTTAATCAACAATAAAATGCTGATTCTTAAACGCTTATCATCATGTAGCAATTACAGAGCAAAGCAAAGTTGCTTTATTTTGTGTCTACGCCACTACAGCTCCCATAAGCCCAATTAATACTTGAACTGTGTGCGAGTGCATACTTTCAGGCGAAAAACATTAAAATCAACGTTTTTATTTTATTTACTTTGCATTTTGTTTAGTAATTCATTTATTACACGAATGTGAAACTCTTCGGCATTTTGTTTTTACAAATTTTCTTTAAAATCTCACATTTTGAGTAACAAAACCAAATAAATCATTAAAATTTCCATCACAAAACACGTTTCGGCTACTGTAATCTACCTTCACGTACTCGCCTGCCAACTAAAACTATAATAGTATGCGTCTTCTCTGCCCCTTCTTCTACCAACCCCCCCTTCCTCACCCCTTTCCCCTTTCCCCTTCCTTCTCTGCTCCGTAAAAGCGGCAAAAGTGGCAAACGCAGCCAAATCACAAACGGTCTCGAGTCGGGTGTTCTCCCTTGAACAATACTTCTTCGCCGACTAAGGGTCGACCGGGTACCATCGCCTTGGTGCCGGTGAGAATTTCCCTACCAACCACCACACATGCATCGGTATAATTTTAGTTTTTCGTCACAACATCGTCAGCCCTTCCTCCCGAATTGTAATAAATGTGTCTATATCGTTTTGTTGGGATTATTGTCACCCAAGACACAGCTTCCCGTTCGCGGATGCAAGTACACACGGAAGGTTTCGTTCTACGTTTTATAATTAGGTTTTGTATCGTCTTTTTTCTCTCAGCATTTAAAGACAAGGCATTGCTAGCTTCGGTCGGTGGCTGTTGTGCCGATTGTGCGTTAAATGGGGTATGAACGTTACGCGAAAGCAGGCAAATTCCCACAACGGGCAGGCAAATTCGGCACAATCGGTGTGATGCGTATCACATACCTTTCAGGCGCGTTAGTACCAGAGTTGAAGGATTGGACGGTGTTGCGTTTACCGGCGTGAAAGGGTGATTTGTACCGGTAAAGAAAGGCTGTCACCGGAAATTGCAGTACTTTGGGTGGGCTAGTTGCTCGAAATGACAACCGAACGTACGCTTTGCGGCCAGTGAGAACCACGAGCGAGGGAGAAGCTTTTTCCCGATCGTTTTTGAAGCCTATCAACCGCTCCATCAATCATATTGCCGAGCTGGCCCCGTGGGGGCGGCCCTTAAGCATACATTCGGGCGCTAGCTAGGTGGCGGTGGCGATTGTTCGCCATCGTGACGTAAGTGTAATTAGTTTTCGATTACTGTGCGGTGCAGCGGTGAACTAAAGCACAACGGCGAAAGACGCCCGCGCTAATAGATTTACGGTCCGCGATTGCGTTTTCGGTGGTTGTTGTTGAATTTTCCGGCGTGTTTTTTTTTCTCGCACTGCCTCTCAAGACGCTCTCGTCTCGCACACGAGACCGGCTTGAAGTGGTTGCGGCATAAAAATCGATCAGCTGTAATTGAAGGTGCGGGTTTAATAATTAATTATGCTTCCACCGGACAGCCGCCCTTTTTAGCTTGAGTCAATTTTTTCCCCCAATGCTTTTCCTTCGCACCAATCCACTCCATCAATTCTGACACCATCCGGACGTCCATCCAGTTTGCAGGAAGCGACACAATACCCCGACTTCCGAGCCGGCGCTACGCTGGGCAAAATTAATGGAAAGCGCTGGGCCGGCAAAATTTATGGTAAATAATTAAAGTGATCGCTCTATTAATGAGGCGGCCGGTTCGCATCGAACACGGCGGTAACATCGGTGCAGATGATGATGAAGCTGGCGTTGCGCTGTGCGTGGTTGATTGCAGTTCGCGCAGTTACTTTCGCACTTCATTCCCTAGCAACTGGGTAGTTGCGTTTTGCAATTTTATTTAAAGTAAATTACAACATTTCCAATCATTCCCCAATACGATGGTATCATTTATTAGGGCAGCCAACAGCAGAGGGACATCAAACTGGCGAAAGAAAGTGAACACATCTAATGACCAGCACCGCAGTACTGTTCGATCATGGGGACGGAAGCAAACAGACGGCGATACCCGAAGAAATTATCCACACCGACAGCCGAAAACCGTCTGCTGCAGTCGAGATAGCGAGCAAAAATTATAATTAATTACAATCGTTCGAGAGACCCCTTTTTTTGTGCATCCAGGGTTTTTTTTTCTTTGGGGAGGGGGATGACGAGCGAAGGGTGGGACAAAAAGGGCTACAATGTGATTCATTTTTTTCTTTCTTTTCTTTCGGTGTAAGGCAACGTTGTGCACTTTGCTGCCATCCGTTCTTCGACAATATTTGACCTGCTGTGATTAAATCGGGTACCGGAGGCGATTGAAGACGGAGTTAAGATTGTTCAATAGACACCGGGATCACTGAGCGGGAGACACAGAGCGATAGGTAAAGAAAGAGAGACGATTAAAGCATCGTTTCTGTGCTTGGTTAAGGAGATAATTGTATTTTTCGTGACAATATTCATTTCCAGTTGCAATTATTGATTAATACTTTGAGAAATTTATAACGCAAAAGGTAAATTGAAATTGCATATTTTTAGGCGTAAAAGAAAACTTCAGAAGAATAAACAAAAATAGACGTAAGACCTTGACCTTAAATATTTTAAGCAGCTTCGAGCCGGATTATATTAAAATTTATTTGTGAAATTTTAACGCAGAGTTGCCTGCATTTCGGGGAGCAAATCAAGAGTAATTTGGTTTCAATGCTTTGCATCTGTTAATTTCTGAAATTTAACTGCACAATTGCATCTGTTTAAGGCTTACAACAAGCATACAAATGGCTTTAAATACCTACGTTACAAATCTGATACATGAATGCATACTTTTAGGCGTACATGAAACATATGGTGGAGCCTGTGATGCTTCATTGGAGTCTGAATATTTAATTATTTATTTAAAACAATTGTGAATCTCTAAAAAGCATCCTTTTCCACACTATGTTGCATAAAGTTAGGCGAAACAGTCCACTAGGTCCAAATTTGTATAAAATATGCATACCTTTGGGAGTAAGTAAAAAGATAGAATTTGAAAAAAACAGTTTTGGACTTAAAAAACGACCAATGGCTGCTAACAATGCGCTTGATAGGAATTTAATTTGTTATCTAGATTCATTTTATACTTTAAAAAGTGTTGTAAGAATAATAAGAAAATACAAAACATAAACTTATATAAATTTTAAAGCTATCAAACAAACTTAAAGCTTATTTAACTTGTGTGGGAATTGCTTCAAGCAAACTAGCCATCATACTCAAACAAATAAAGAGCCGTCTTGATGCAATGAATGAATACTATTTAGCAAGAAATTGCATGCCTTAAGGCGTATTTGAATTAAGAGCGTAATATCTTTGATTTAAGAAAGAAATAGAGCACTGTAACTGACCTAGACAAAATACTAAATATGTGACCATTCTTGAATCACTTCTTTTTCAAATCAATTGCCTGCATTCAGGCGCACTCAAGAATATACCTTAATCGAAAACGTTCAAGCATTGCTATGAAATTGCATACTTTTAGGCGTAAACGAAATAAAAAAACAGATTTCATCAAAAAGCTTTAAGAATGATATAAAACAATTTAAATATTAGGGCGTTTAATGTATAAAAAGGAAAATCCTACATCCTTCATATTTAACAAAAAAAAAAAGGCGCCGGCACATCACTTTTGCGTAGTTTTTCCTCATTCTTTAGTTTTTTTTTGTTGGTTTCTTCTGTCGATAGTTTTCTCCCAACGTTCTTGCAAACCCAGCACACAATCACAATTGTCTTGGCTCAGCGTTTCGCTATCTCTGTAAGGTCTCATACACTGCCTAAGACAACGAAAAAAAAGGAACACCAAAGACCGCTTTCCCTTTGCGCAACACCCCGTTTTAATTACAGCGAAAGCCAACCGTCAACTTCCTGACCAGATTTTCCTACCCGCTCCAGGCACGCACTTTGAGCGTACGGTTTGAAACCCGCGGCAAGCAAAGGGAAAATCGATGATCGAACGATAAAGGCACGGGTTGGCAAAAACGCGAATAATGGGGTTACCGCCTTACCCGGGGTAGGGTAAGAAAGAGGGAACGGGACGGTGGCAAAGCAGGGGGCGGTGCGTGTGTATGTTTGATTTATTTTTCATTTTGTGATTTGAGAAATAATGAAAATTTCGCTCCGTTTTTGCTTGGTTGTTTGTAATTTTTCTGCTTCATTCACTCGCCATCCCCCGAATCGCCAAGGATTTCCCTTCCAGAGGAGGGAGGTGGGATGGACGCGTTTCGCTGGGCTGGAGTGTGGGCGATCGTGCGAAAAACAGGGAATAATGAAGCAATATCTAAATAGAAAGCAATTGTGTGAGCGATTTTTACGGGGTTGCTTTTTTGTTTTCTTCGATGGGCATTGGTGTGGGTGAAAATTGCGAATGAACCAAAGGGGTAACCAGTTGGTACGCGAGGAACGTTGAGTGGGGTTGGGGGAGTTTTAAAAAATAATCTTTCCAACAAGTTCCGGTAGACTAGACGGACTAGCGGAAGTGGAAGAATATTTGGTTCGTTGCGATCGTTTAAAGTGAAGCAAGGTGGCGCTGGAAGGAGATTAATGGTTTTTGCTTCAAAAAGGGTTTTTTAGTTGGAAGACATTCTTAGTAAAAATTACTTGTTTATGAGTATTGCTTACTTATGAAAAACACTAAATTCCGAATAAATATATCGCAAAATTAAAGTTTCTTCTCAAAATTAGGCGTTGTAAACGTCTCTATCGCTCGAACGCCTGTATGTATGCAATTCAGCTGTGTCAATAATATCAACTGAAGATGAATTTAATCAAAAATCTACTTCTACTGCTTTTATACAATGCAACATTTAACATTCTTTATTTAATCGAGCAAAACTTTATTTTTTTCCCCATTTTCTATCAAATGTTTCAACACCGCATAACCTCAACATCGAACCCGATTTAGCTCATGCAAGACAAACTTGACTTTTTAATGTTTTCTACTGCTTTTTAAGTATAATTTTCATAAAATTAACCTGATTCTATGTACTTAAGTATCGCATTTGCTCAAGTTCTATATTATCAATTCTTTAACACATACAGGAACGCTTATTAAAAATCTTCTCGCGATCAAACTCGCACTGTGTGTCGACGAAAGCGAAAGAAAAAAGGGCGAGCAATACCCTTACCTTGAACACACGCACACCGCCTTGCTCGGCATACCGTTACACACTGGCCGTGTGCTGTCGCAGCACGTCCAACCTGGCCGACTGTGTTGTGTGCGGTTCGTGCATGGAAAGGCGTATCCAAATTGGGTTTCACCGGGAGCCATCCCATGTTCGGGTGTGCGTGCTTTGGCAACTTCCCCTTCGATCGGCCAGCAAAACCGGCGCCTGCGTGTATGCAATCGTTCCCGATTTGTTATCATCCGCCCGCCCGCCATACAAACGTCACGAAACACGCGGTTGTCTCGCTCTCGCGCTCGGACTGCATTCAACCGGTTTGGCTAGCTCAAAGGTCCTGGACGGACGGACCTGTAGCTCGGTGCAGTTCGCTGGCTGTGCAGTTGTAACAGTGTTCCGCGGTCACACCGGCGATGGTCCGGAGACCCTCGGGACTAGGAGTAGCGTAGAGGCGAACGCATCGAATGCATTTTCCTGCACGAAGTAGGAAATCGCGGAAGACTTTGCTGTTAATCTTCCAAGTCTTTACGGGATGCACTCGGATGCAATCGAGCAGGGTAGCAACAGCCCACAAACCAATCGGGCTCGATGGGTCGGTCCTCCCCGAAATTAAGGAAACCCCTCCTCCACACGGGTAGGCTGTCCTAACGGAGGCGACCGTGTCGTCTAGCGCGACGTAGGGGAAGTGAGTCGCACGAACCACGGCACCCGAACCAGCCCGAACGGACCTGGTGGTTGGGGACGGTGTTTAGGGGAAGGGGGGTTGGGGGGAGGGGGGGGGGACGAAGATTCCAACGCCGTACAGCAGCACAGCCGAACGGTCTGCAGTTCGCCTTCTGAACACGGTGCAGACAGAGAGGACGTTCGTCCGTACCCAGCCGTACAGTGCGTTGGTTCCGTGCAGAGCAACGGATCGTTTTGGACGGTGTTTCGGTGTGATATAGGCGTATGTGTGTGCGTGTGTGTAAGTTTGAATTTCTCTGCACGCCTAAATTTGATGTGCCGTGTTGTGGATAACGTTGACTGTTTAACTCTGTGTTTTAAGTGCAGCGTGCAGTGGTTCCCGTTCCCTAGAAGGTGAGTATAGCGGTGATTTAGAAGTTGTTCGGAAAGACTCGCGCCTCACACGTTTTCCTGTGCGGGAAAGACATTAAAGGTCATAGTTTGGATGTGCCTGTGCCAGATATCGCGAAATACTGTGTGAAAGAAGCGACAAGAGACAACCACACCTATCAACCAGCTATCTGCAGCTAACATCAAGCAATGAGTGATTGGTTTCGCGGAAGGTGCACTCCACGAGCGTCTTCTAATTCAACGAACTCCTTACAAAGTTCTAGATGGACATGTCTGTATGTGAAGAAGGCGTTAGTTGCGAAATTGTTCTAGTGTGTGTTATTGTGTGGACGAAAGACTACGGCGGAGGTGTGCAGTAGGCCATCATAAACAGCAGCTATCAACCAAAAAGTGTCCTGTGTGTCTTACGATCAAGATATCGAAGATTAGACAATGTTTCCAAAAATTCTTCAACAAAAAAAGCCTACGAGTCTCAATGTTTGAGAGCTACAACGTACATTATGTTTGTACGAACTTCCACTCATTTTGAAGAGTTAAAATCCCTTAGAGTTCCTAAAACCCTACCAAAGCCTGATGCTATGTGCGACATCACAAAAAAAAAAATAGAATTCCCATCCTTTCTAAATCCGCACCCTTCAAGACAGCTACTCCACCTGCCAACAATAACACCACTACACAGAATGGGCTGTAAAATGCACAGTCAGAACGTTTTGTACTCACCGCACGCCTACCTTACTAGCAAGCGGCACGTTTCTTAGCGACACAAATGAGTGAACATTCCTCCCGTATGTGACCTACCACCAGCGCGGTAGCATCGAACGTACGAACCCTCTTCTCTTCTTTCTATGTCAACCTTTTATACCCCCCCGGCTCTCGGTTTGCCCGACGTTAGGCGCCGAAAGCATTCCCGTAGTCCCTTTTTTCGGTTTGGGATGAAAGCCAGAGGGTTTCGAGATAAAAAGATCTCCCTCCTCACCCCCTGTATATGTCCAAAAGGGTGTATGTGGGCGAGTAATCGAAGACATTGCCCGGCGTGATTTTATGCTACCGTATTAAAAACGAACGTCCACCACACACGACGTGCGACGTGATGTTGGCTCTTATTAGAATAATGCGTATAATTAATGCGTACTGGGACATCCGTACGGAGTCGGACAGAAGAAATGTTGGAAATTTCATAACGAGTCAGTTCAGGTCTTTAGGTTTTCCCCCTCTGTTTTGTGTATTTTCCAGGGTTTTTTTTTTGCAACTTATCGAAGGATTCACCAGAAAATTCGAAATTCATCAGTTCGAGTTCCTAGCGCGTAGGTCAGTACAAGTCCCAGCCGTCCCTTAAGGGTTTATTAGGAGTTTTTTTTTTTATTTTCGTTGTGGCGTTTTTTTGTACGACACTTGCCTTCCTTGGCAGTAAGCATCCTGGACTAATCTCTCCGATTGCTCACCAAGTGTGGGCCGGCCTATGTTCCTCATGTGCAGCAAATGTTTGGGCAAGAAAGTGATTGGCGATCCCTTGTTTGTGTTCTCGGTCGCTAGAATACCTGCCCGAAAACTGCGTTCCTTTGGTCGGCAAAGGGTTCCTCGACTCGAATCGAGGGTGAGTCAAAATTAAAACTCACCCTTTTCTAGCTTTTGCCTGCAAGTACGGGAAGCTAACACTGATTGACACTTTTTCGCAAAGTGGGTGCTGTTTCCTGCGCATTATTGAAATCCACTCTGCGGCCATTGTGGGCGTCCCTGTTCAGCTCCGGATGTTTGTGCTTTGATTTTAAAGTGGGGTTTGAGAACTGTTTTAATATTTCATTCACTATTTTCGTCAACGTGCTTGATGGCCATTCTTAACCTGCTGCTGTAAGGATTTCGATTCAAACCAAACGGATGCCCGACACAGGAGAACATAATTAATAAACCATGCCATTGACTTTTCGATTCAAGAGCAGCGTTTGTTTGCTACTCTACCAAGTAGGTTTAGAGAAAATGTATACTGTTTTATCAACGTTTGAGCTTGTATTTAAATTACATTTTGAACTGTGTACGGCATTAAAATAATAAATAGTTATCCAAATTGCATACCTTCAGGCGTTCAAAAGCGTGTGACAATGAAGAAATTGACAAATTAAATTAAAGTTTCTTACTAAAGCAATTGAATGGATTCAATATTTTGATTCTACCAACAAAAGACAATTTTCTTATTTAATTCAATGTTTTTTTTCGAATGGTTTAGTAAAAAAAGCATAAAGCTTGAAGTTAAATATATACAATGAAAATTATTTGCATTGCTTTTAATCATTACATTACTTATTATAAAGCAAAACAAGTTTTGTACATTGAACGGTACAATACATCAGTTTTCTTTTTAGAATTGAAGAAAATTTAACTCGCTTCGTTAATTGCCCAGAATTTATGCAATTTTAGCAACAAAAATACTATTTTTACTTTATTTTACGTTAATAAAAATCATTAGTCGTTTACAATTTTAAAGCAAATACGCACTGAACTATAAATTGATTTTAAGAGAGAAGCGCCTGACACTATGCAACATACTCAAGCAAAAGGGTTTCTAAAGACAGAATTGACAAGTTATTGAAAATATTGATTTGTACTGAATTGAACTGAATTTTTCAGCAAGACTTTTGAGTTGCTTGGTTGACTTATTTAACAGCGCTGTTAATAAACATAGCTATATTAGGTTAAGCTTAATTTAATATGTCAATTAGATCCTCAAAAACCCTTTAATATTCATCTCCAGCAGTGAAACAGGTACAATGTGAATAAAATCAAACAAACAGGACCATTTCTTTGTTTAAACGCCTAAAGTTATGCAATTTGCAAGACAAAGATACGTTTTTAAAGATATCCTGCATTTATTACAATGTTTTATATTTTTTAAATCTAAAAGCGAATACTCACTGAACAATAATTAGATGAAGTGTTTGTACGTGATGAGAAGCGCCTTAAGGTATGCAATATCTGTGTGAAAACGGTTGCCAAGGTTATACTTGTCAGGTGATTTGAGATATGGTTCTATTCAGACATTGATTCAAAAGTTTCAGGTAAATGTTGAGCTGCTTGGTTGACTTGATTAATAGCGCTGTTTAGAAACATAGTTCAGAAGACTGTTTATCTCAGTTTGGAATTTTAAAGCTCAAGAACATCTCCACTAGTGAAACATTTCAATAGAGAAATAGTTTTAAGAAACGCTTTTGGTACATAAAGTACCTATGTTTGATTAAACGCCTGAAGTTATGCAGAAGGTCGAACAATAATCTCCTACGCGTGAAAAACCGCCTAAAGATATGCAATTTGAAGTGGACGTAGGTACTTCCTATCTCTCTAAACAGCGTATGATACATCTCCCAGTTACAGATTGATTTATAGCAACCGAGTTCACCCTTGAGCTTGATTCTGGGTGCGCGGGAAGGATGTAGAGACGGGTAAGGGGAGGCACCTTCCACCGGTTACCGGGAGCGTACGGCTATGCGCCAGCGATCGTCGGGCACGATTCGCGACTCCACCGGCATCCGCACAAGCGCCCATGGCTCTATGGAGTCAGTGTTGCCGCGCAACCGTCTAACTAGTGCCTCCACGTCCACGTCCAAAAGCAGCGGCGCCAGTACGCAGTACGGAACGCTAACGCCACCACCAGCACACTACCGGCCGGCACCTACCGGCGGTGTTATGCATGATCAGTCTCGCAGCGACAGTCGGACATCGCACCAGAGTCTCAGCAGCAGTATCGTCAGCAGCAGCAGCAGCAACAGTGCCCGAACGCTCAAACACGGCGTGGGCAGAACAGTGGAACAGCGCGTACGTAGCAAGATAAGTCCCGGGGCAGAAAACGCTGTCAGTTCCACGTCAGCACCTCAGAGAGTGGGTGCGAGCTGTACGCCATCCCAGAGCAGTGCCGCACGGACACTAGCCACAAACGAACCGGACAACCTTACCAACTATCGACGGTACAGCTCGTATACGGCCGGGCTGAAAGGTAAGCCAACCTAGCCAATGTCCTTTAATCGAGGTTCAACTCCTCATTATCGAAGCTATTTGCCTTGTGTCCCAAACCCAACCATCCTTAAACCAGCTAGAGGGGACTCGGTGCAAACTCACCTTACCCTAGCATCAAACCCGACTAGCGCCATAATCCTCAAAAATCCTCTCGGGGATTTCCAGCAGGTTCATTGTGCGCACCGTACGGTCAAGAGAATCTTGGGGCATCTGCCGTGCCGACTACATTCCACCGGTGGACGGTGGACGGCATGTGTGCGGTGGAGTTGATTTTTTCTCACACATTTTAACCCCGGAGGTTCGTCCGAAACTTCCCTAATAAGCTCTGACAACTCCGACAATCAGATTCCGAGCAGTTGGTTGAAAAGGAGTGGCGCCAACCTAGGGAGCGAGATCCCTTTCTTCGTTGTCGTTTTTTTTTAAACTACGTGCTTCGAATATTTGGCGTACGGGATTTTTTGTCTGGAGTGAGTGCCGATTTCTTCGTCTCGTGCAAGCCGTACCGGAGTTTTTTTTTGTTTCGGAGGGTGAAAGAAATTTGTTGCGAAAAATGTTTAGGACGCTTAGGATGTATGCACAGCTCCCGCAAATTTCTTGTCCGAGTTCCCTGCTTTTTTTTGCTCTGGAGCGGTCCAAGGACCACCGGTTGTAATTAGTTGATACTTTCTGTATCAAAGGTGAATTTATAGCTTCATCTACCCTTTGCACGTGTATATCTTTTGATGTTGGATTTTTTGTTTACCATCTTCGTCCCCGATGCTGGCAGAATCTAGCAAGTGTCCCACACCGGGTTGCGTTGGGCTAGGGCACGTCACCGGACTGTACTCGCATCATCGCAGGTAGGTAGCATTGAACCGTATACAGTAAGCATCGCAATATCCTCCATCCCCAACTCCAACTCGCCTCTTCCAGCCTGTCCGGATGTCCGCGGCGTGACAAGGTATCGTCCGAATGTAAGTTGTGAATGTCCGGTGCGTTCCATTACGGTGGGTAACCTTGGGTCTAATGTTCGTTTTCGCCGCAGTACTAGCGCTTCACGAGACGATCCTGAAATGTCCGACACCGGGGTGTAACGGCCGGGGACACGTCAGTGCCGGGCGCAACTCGCATCGGAGCCTCTCGGGATGTCCGAAGGCAGCCGCCACTAAAGCCGCCGCACGCGAACTCAAGTACCAGAATGGTTTACTCTTTCGCCAGAAGTTGCACACAGCAGGTTAGTAGCTAGACACAGGTGAACGTGTACTCTGCATCCTTAAACCATTGCCGGACATTCTAGTACTAAACTATCAACAATTGGGTGACTACCATTCTGCACTAGCTGTGTCGGCGGATGACGTAGCTGGACGTGACAGTGCCGCAAACCGTCACCTTTCACTTCAACCGACTGAACCCGCTAGAGCAAGACAGCAACTGCCGGGGAACGATACTAGCAGTAAGCATAGCAGCTCGCACGATTCAAGCAGCGAGTCATCAACGGAGGCGGACACTAACGCCCAACCGGACCCTAGACCGGTCATTAAAACTGAGCAGCAGGACGACTCAGGTGTACCGTCGGGTGAGGCTACGACTCATCGCAACCCGCCAGACACACGCAGCACCAAGATGCTCGAGAGCAGCTACGGCCGGGATCAGGATTTGGCCCGGTACGGGCAGTTGGGCGATACGCGACAGCAACAGTATACGACAGCACACTACGACACGAGCCAAACGCTTCCGGCCGGTTCGTACGATCTCGGTTCCTACACATCCCGTGGTTACGATACGGGAGCCTTCGAGCGGTACGACACCGCCAGCTATGGCATGCAGAAGAGCTTCATGTACGGCTCCGTCTACCAGCCGGTACAGTCCACCCTGGACGACTACTCCGTCGCAGTCGGCCTTTCCGGCACGGGCGTCGGTCCATCTGGACAGACGGCCCCGGTCGGCGGTCTTGGCGCAACAGTTCAGCAGCAAGAGACCATGCTACCACCGGCAGGACCTCCACTGCTCAAGGTAGAGATGCCAGACGATAGCAACTCCACCACCGAACCTATCTACCCGCGACCCGTCTACCACTACGAACCGTCGTGCGGAGCTAGTCCTGTCCATCCGCCCGGATACTCGGCGATCAATCTAAGCGTTAAGGTAACGTCGAGTGAAGGCGCCCTGCGTATAGGATCACCAGGTCAAACACCCACGAACGGCACATCCGAACGGCAGCCTGTAGTCGACCTATCATCCAACGGTGTATCCTCCTCCAATGGGCAACTCACGGCGGACGGTGGGAAAGGTGAGGCTGAGACGCAACTGAGCCCAAAACCGGGCACAAGTCCCAACCACATCAAAGCTAACAGTCCACACATACCGAGCCCGCAGGGCCATACACTTGATCTGAGCGTTAGTCGACTACCGAACAGGTACTTACAGGCGTAGTTGAACTTTGATAAGCTCGAACTTAGCCGGAGTCTTTTTGGTTTTGTTTCTCGGTATAGCTCAACAAGTCCACAGTATCAGCAGGACACGGCAACGGCTGCAACGAACGCTCGATCACCACCGACAGAACCGGTCGACTTTAGCGGTCCTCCCCGACCGCTAAGCTTTGGCTTTATGGGACCGCCGGGTCCTGGGTATAGCCGGGAATCGACACCGGACAGTGCTGCCTCGCACTATCTGGACGGATATCGAGATCATACTGGTAAAGCGAGTCAATTGCTTGACCTCCCTTGTGTAAGCGCTACTAAGAAAGGTCTCTCTTCATGCAGGATATAGTCCACACCCTGGCTACGGGATGGTAGAGTACGCAAACGGTTATCCTGGCTATGGTTCGAACTACCAGGCATGCCCACCGTACGGTGCTTCCCTCGGTCCGTACTCATCCGTACCGGGCGCAGGTTACTCGTCGGCCGGTTCCTGTTACGCGATGCCACCACCATCACACATACCCTCGCACGACAAGCTACTCAAGGATGGGTGAGTACCGCTGGTGCGCTTCTCGTACGCTGCACCCTTGCTAACATGCCACACCGTACCGAACGTACGGGTTTCGTTCCAGCTTGTCTGGACTTTCGCGCACCGACAGACAATATCACACAAACACGCAGGAGCTCAAGTGTCCGACGCCCGGATGCGATGGGTCGGGACACGCGACCGGTAACTACTCCTCCCACCGCAGCCTGTCCGGCTGTCCGAGGGCTACCAAACCGAAGAGTAAACCTCGCGACGGTCAAGAATCGGAACCGCTGAGATGTCCAATTCCTGGCTGTGATGGTTCGGGACACTCTACCGGGAAGTTTCTCTCACATCGAAGGTAAGGTGTTGGGTTTTTTTGTAGAGTCCTTGGTTCATACTAATGCCGCTCTCTCTCTCGCTTTCTCTCTCTGTATTCATTGCAGTGCGTCCGGATGTCCGATTGCGAACAGGAATCGTATGCGCGTCATGGATACCGGAGGCCCAACGTCAGCCGACCTTCAACCGCAACACTCTGCCAAGCTAAACTCAATGAAGTTTGATGGTGTACCGAACGCGAACGGTTGTGATGGTAGGTACTAGACGCCAGCTTTCAACACCACCAGCTCAATAGAAGCTCTCCCTTACAACTAGCGCTAACAAACACACTGGGCCAGGGCATCAAGAAGGCTAAATACTCCGAGGAACATCTGGGCGATGGTTACGGCAAACCCTACTCAGGTAACTAGACTTCAATTCCTGTACAGCTTGCCTACGGTCGGGCAGTTTGCTCCGGTTAGGTTCAACGGTTGTAGTGTTAACCCTTGGGGCATCTTCCAGCCATGTCGGAGATGGTGATGACCCACTCGCCCGATCAAGATGCGCGCAACGGTGGCAATCCCGTGAACGTTGGACCGACGCAAGAAACGATACCGCCCGGCTCGTCCATGACGCTGTCCCACCTCCGTACCACCGGCAACGGTAGTGTGATGGCGCGAATGCAGGACGCGAACGGGCAGGACGCACCGGCAGCGGACCAGCGCCGGGCGGGCGATGGTGCGGCGGGCGTTGGCGGTAGCGGCGAACGCGGTGGTGCTGGTGGGTCATCCGGAGCCGGCGAAGACCTGCTGTCGCTCGAGGCGGAAATATCCGAGCTGCAGCGGGAGAACGCCCGCGTCGAGTCGCAGATGCTCCGGCTGAAGACCGACATTACCGCAATGGAGACGCAGCTTAGCCACGCCGAACGGGTACGTAAGCTAAGGTTGGTTGAAACGAGCTTGATTCGTTAAACACGACTTTTCGATTTTTGTACATGTGTGTGTGTGTGTGTTTGTGTGTGTATGGATGCGTAGGACCATCGTATCTAGTCGAGTTTGTTTTTTTTTTGAATCCAATCTCCAACATCTTCGTCTAAGTCGCACCAACAGTTCACGATACCAGACATCCAAAACGATTTGTTCCTTCTTGTAGAACAAATAGAACCTCTTCCTACCAATGCTCGTTCTCGGCTGTTTGTAACGACAAATCAAATTCAATAAAGCCATAAAAAAAGCAACATAAATAAACGACCCATTGATACGATCGCTCATAAAACCGGGTTCCGGGTTGTGGTCCGGATCATCATCGTTTACCCCATGTTTTTGCTATTTTTTCGTTGCTGTGTGCGCTGTTGCTCCGTGCTCGTGTCTGACAGCTCACTGAAGTGGTACCCAGTGACCGCTATTTTCCCCCTTTTTTGTTTTGTTTCCTTTGTTGTCGATTTTGCTTCCCTTTTTTTTTACGGCAACAAAGCATGTCCCGATACGATGCGTAACGCTTCAGCAAGAGGTTCGGACGACAAGCGTCGTAGGCCTGTTTTGAAAGGATTGTTGTGAGTGGTTTTTTTTGCCTTCTTTCCTTGAGTTGATGTATAGAAATCTCGCATGGAATTGAGCCATAATATGGCACGCCGAAGAAGTTAAGATCTCTGCAAGTGTTCGGACGCCACAATCTAAACTAACACACTCGAGTGGTTTTAAATGCACATTAATGTGCGAAGGAATGTTATGACGAACGGGTTGCATACTTTACGGCGAGTATGTTTGACGAGTGGGACTGCAATCGAAAAATCGTAATGTTTCATGCATACTTCTCTTAAATTCTCGTCTTTTATTTCTTTGACTTTGGGATACGGACGAGATTTGATACTTGGTCACCTGTTCCACACGTACAGTGCCTTTGTCACGCATGCGACGTTAAATGAACTGTATCCATGTCTTAGAGGCTTATGTAAGCATTGGAACTGCATATAACTAAACAGTGGAAAAGTTTCTTTAGACTTTCTGCACGTATCTCAACATTACTAATGTTTTCAGTGATGAATCTTGACTCTCCTCAGATAGGTAAAGTTTTGGAAGAGTTCCAAGGTAGATCAAATATCTCTAGTTGATCTAGTAGATCTATCTAGTAGATAGGAGATGTTTAAGAAGACTTCCAAGGTACATCTACTACCTAAGGTATATCATATTAGATCAGATATGAGAAAATAGTCTTCAAAGAAGGAGAAAATAGTCTCTCTCTCTCTAGTGCCACATTGAGAAGAAAAAAATGCAAGTCCGTTTCCCAAGCAAAGACCCTTGGTGGTAGCACAGGGTCCTGATAGTTTTCTATCTATCTCAGGGTCCTATCTATCAGTCCTGCGTAAATAAGATCTGAAGTCTTGTTAATATTCGAGGTTTCTAAACAGGAGAGGTTCAAGCTAATGATATCTATGTCTTCAGCGTATGCCAGGATAGTAGATAGTCTGCACTACTTTCAATATTTGCAATTCTCAGATGCCCTTTCTAGCGCAAGATTGAAGGGAAAGACAGGCAAGTCCATCTCCCAGGTGCATGCTCTTGGTGTTATGTGATAGTCTCTCTTTCACCAAGATAAGTTATCCCCATATAAAATCGTTTGAAGAACTACTGAAAGTGAACCTTGATGGTTACCCAACGACAACAATATAGCTTCAATTTTGTACATTGAAAATATGTCTTGGTGACGAATATCTCGTCGATAGGAGTTTTTAGTGACTCCTATCAATATTTTCTCGTGTGCAGGATAAAATCTGCTGATGAGGCGGATTTGATCGGTCTACCAGACTTTGCCGACTTGTCTCTTCCTCTGTTCCTATGTCACTTTTTATTATTTAAAGTCTTTGTATCACTTCAAGCGTCCTACGCAGTGTCTACACATTAGCAGCACTGTTTAACATTGGAGTCTATTTTGTTTCTCACGTACTAATCGATCACAACACTAGCAGGAAAACGAGACCAGTACCGGTCGGGGCCACGTAACGGGCTACTACGATCATCTCCGCAACAACGTCATAACCATGCTCGAGCACGTCAAGATCCCTCCGGCAGGTGGCGCGCCGTGTGACAATGGGGAAGCCGCTCGACTGCACACTAACAACGACAAGAACAACAACAACACCACCACCGCCGGTAGTAAGCATCTGCACCCGGACGCTGATGGTGATGGTAACAACAACCGAAGCCACACCACGCAACAAGAGAGCGCTCTACCCTCATCCCACGGACAGATCTGCTGCGGTGGACTGCAGCCCACGAATAAACGGGTTGGCGAAGAGCTACAGTCCGCCGGTACCGTGAGCGATCATCCGGACATCCCGCGAACACCGGACAATCGTGCGCGAGACTCGGTAGAGGACGCACCGTACGACAACTACCTGTCCAAGCTACAGTCCCTCTGCTCGTCCCACTCGAACACTTCGTCCACTACCTCCCTCGCCGCGTCCACGGTGTCCGCGTCCGCTGTCGACTCTTCCAACACCTACACCACGGTTGTGTCGGCGTGCAGCCCTATGGTGACGCCCCAGCACCACCATCACCATCACCACCAACACCACCATCTCCACTCGCACCATCACCTCGGACATCTGCCGCCACCGCCACCACCCCCACCACCAGGTAGCTCTGGATCGTCCGTACAGGCAGGGCCGCCGGTAGCGTCCGGCATGATGGCACCGCATCACTATCAGCCCCAGCCAGCCCACCCGATGCACCATCTGTACGAAGGCAACGGTCCGATCTACACCAACCTGGGACCGGCCGCAGACACGCACCCACTGTACGACACGATGAAGCTGCCAACCGCTGGCAGTGGTGAAGCGTTCATGGGCATGGCCCTGCCGGCACCGATTTAAACCAGCGGCCCGGACATCTCCGGAGGACTTAACTACTCGTTCTAAGTAGATGGAATTGTTGTATACGTTTTGCTTTGAGGTCACACAAACACACAGACACACAACACAACAATCTGCAAACGTTGGTTGATGAGATGAGGGAGAACAAGAGGCGCCTTGGGAGTAGGATTTAGGTGGGACTTGAATAAAAGATTATGTGCTGCGAGTTGCATACAATTAGGGGTGTAAAGATGAGGCAAAAAAATAGGATGTTGTTTCGAGGTGTTTGGAAGGTCTTTAAATACCCAAAACAGGAAGCTACATTTTGTAATGCGGATGACGTACATTTAGGCGCAATTAATAGATCAAGTTCTGCTTAAGCTTCGACTCTTCCTCATCAAGTCAGCTGACAATCCACACAAACAGTCAGACACATATCATAGAACACACACACCTATACACCACACAAACACTGACGCAAACCAATCGAATCGCAGCAGTGCGAACATATCATTAGCTAACCAGTGTCTTGATTAATCAGCAAGGCCACCAGTACCGCTAATGATGATACGAAAGTAGATGTACATGTAAGACAAATTGCAACTTATTGAAACTATTGGATATGATAAAGAATAACAACAAGAAACAACAACAAGTGTATGCGTCATGTTAACAGGCTGAAGCAAACGGAGGAATGAGAGTATAGTAGTCACGCTCGCTCTCTCTCTCTCACACACTCACACACAAAACACACAGCTAACGGATACGATTTTATGCGTAAGAAGGCGTCAGCAGACGCCTCTACTTCCATGTATGCGTACGGGAGCGCATCCTTGCTCCTCGCACCGGTAGCGTTTAAGTGGTCAACCGTTTTTGTCATAAGTTTAACATAATAAATACGAGTTAAAATAAAGCTGATTGTATTTGTCCCAAAGTACGGTGTACCAGTGTTGCCAGTGTTGAATTTGTGCATCATTTCCATCACAACAAAAGCTCTTTATTCCGAAAATAAAGAGCGGAACGTTTCAAAACTTTCATTTCCAATGGTACATCCTGAGCTTTTGCGCTTTGTAGCAAATAGTTATGGTTCGTTTGCTGTCATTCTTCAACGGAAGCTTTTTTTATTTAACGAAAGAATACACATCGTAGGTTCGAAGACACATTTTATAGCATGATTCCTTTCATGCATTTCGTCCTTTTGCGCGCGTTTGTATTCCGACGAAAGGTTGCATGCAACAAATTGCACGAAAGGATTCATGAACATCTTCACTATGGGTTGCACTTTTACTAGACGGGAACATTTCTTTGTTTGATAAGATTTTCTTGTACAGCAATACCATAAAAACTATGACGTTCTAATAATTAAATCAATTATGTATGGTTTTTCTTTAGAAAATAATGATGGATTGAATTTAGATTAAAAAAATTGTACTACAAATCTAGTAAAATCTCTCGCTTTAGTTTTTCTTTTCTTAATGATTGATTTAATTATTAAATTATTATTAAGGTCTCATATAAAACGAAATACTGTAGGGTATGAAATTGTTAAGTTATTGCTTTAAAATTGCCAAAAAAATAAAAGACTGTGCAAAGCAGAGGCATGCGTCCGAGGGCATCAAGAGCGTACGCAACCCGTAAAACAGTCACAGTGATCTTTCGCTATTGTGATACATGGATAGAACTGATTTTTTAAATATTTTTATAAATAAAGCATAGGTTTATCATTCCATCCAGTATCACATAAATTATAAAATATATATTTCAGAATAGGATATAAAATGTTAAAAAAAAACTTTAAAAAAACAATATTTTTCAATACCAATGTTAAGTATTTTAATTGTTTTTTTCCAGAGAAGCTCGAAAGTTAGTTTTAGTTTTAGAGAGAAGTTAATTTTTATGGCAGACAAACTGCAGTTTGATTGCAAAACATCGAAATACTTACAGAACAATACTGGCCTAGGTCATGTAAGAGCCCAACTCAAATATATTCATTATGATCTAAGGTAGAATGTTATGGCGAGTTCCCGCAGGAGCAAGTTTAATCGATTTAGAATCTTTTACCATATAGAAAATGAAGTTAATAATAAATCATTATAATCGGGGCGGCCCGGTGGTAGAAGCGACAGCGACGCCGGTCTTCACACGGCAGGACCGGGCGTCAAGTCTCATCTGGGCCGTTCCCCCATAGTGAGGACTGACTATCCGACTATGTGATAACAATAAGCCTAGTGAGCCAATACTGGCAGGTGTGACCTAACAGGGTCGTTAGGCCAAGAAAGAAGAATAAATTATTTGCTAATGTTGTATGAGCACGAGCATATCGATAGTTCGCAGAGGATCTTACACACTGAGTGTAGTTATTTTTTCTTCCATCAGCAGCAAAATGGCAAAAGTCATACGAAAAAACTTGCTGACCTCAATATCATCGTAATTTTTCATTACAACGTAACATTTTATTATTATAAATGCTACATTTTATAGGATATTAAACCCCGAACAAGACTATTTTACTTTATTATATGCGAAAATACATATCTTTGCCAAATTTAGGTGAAGAAAGATTAATTTACTGCTTCTTTAAATCGTAACACAATCAAATATAATATGAATTTTATTATCAATGAATAAATCCTTAATGATTCAAAACAATAAATAAATAAATCTTATAGCAACCCCAACGACAATCCCAGAGTGCTCTCAATGCATACAACTTGCATGCACGAAATATTTCACTCCCAATCGCTCGTACGGACCTTGCATACATAGATATCCGGTCTCCCTTGTTTCGCTGCGATCCTTCTGCTTCGTGTTCTGCACATTTTAATCCCAATGTAGCAAACTCAATTGCTTTTTATACAGCTCCATCTCCGGCAAAACGTTCCGAGACCACCGGGCCAGAACGCATTCTCGTTTCTTTTTGTTCCGAAATTCCAAACCTCCTCTCTTCTTATGTCACTTTCACGTTTGCCAAAGAAAAAACGCAACCCGAATTTGCATACCTAATGGCTTAATTAGTTGATTTGATGAGACTTTATGGGAAGTGCATTGTCACCTTCCGCCAACGGCATTCCGGTTTTAATGGTCGCTCCTTCTTTCGCCGCAATGTCACCTGATGCTCGCGACAAAAAAAAAACCCCGTATTCCCAGATAAGAGCCATGCGTTGTTTGTCGTGGTGAAGCACAAAAGGAAGAAACGAAACAGCCATAACCATTAAAAGGCCCAAAACTTCCAATCACGGGCAGCAAAACTTCGAACCCCGCAATATTGGACCGTAAAATTTAGCGTGAAAAGCAAATCGTCCCCGGCCGGGCTACCGGTCCTGGTGGCTAACCCCTTGCCAGGGTTCGGGACCGGCTCAGGTACGACGCTTCAATTTTCCATTCCATTCGTGCCAGAAAAAAGGGGAATTAAACGTTCGAGCTGTGTGGGAAATTGTGTGTACAAATTCTGGAAAATAATGTAGCACGCAGACCACCCAATCGCCTGTGCGCCAACCTGCTTGCCAACGCTTCTAAATCTAAACCATGTTCAACTCTTAAACGCCACTTCCGACGATGCCGACCGTGCTGAAAACGATAATAATACGGGCGTAATGCGACTGCGGACGTAGAATGTTGGATGCCGTGCGCAGTTCGATTCGTTTCGCGACCGATTCTCACTCTCTTACACGTGTGATCGTGTGTTGCATCTTGCAACCCCGGGGTGGTCATACCGATCGGAAGTGCACGTTGCTGCAAGCTGGGAAGATGCTGAGCAGGATGCCTTCTAATTCTTGAGCGGCGTGTACCACCAGCATTAGGAACTTTGGTGCACACCGAACCTTCAGATCGTTCCGAAGCTTGCGACGGTGAGCACTCCTTCACAGGAGCAGATTACCGTTACTGGCGAGCAGGGTTTTGCGGGTTCATGTGTCGTAAAGGGTGCGATATTGTGCTGCATCATGCTCGTCATTTTTCTACGCTTGGGGATTCCGACATCAAGCTCACATTCTTCACATTCCTAGTCACATGGTGAGACTGTACGCAAGCGAACAAGATAACCCGACATGGGCTCATCGCATCTTCCTTCTCGATCGATCCTCAACCCCAGCCCCAGGGAGTCTTGGAGGATAAACCCCGACTCGTCGGAAGGATTTGGAAGAAGGCCCCCCCTCTTAAAGGCGTTATCTTGCTGGGATCTCTCGGTCGTAACTAAGTTGTCACACAAAATGGCCACTTAGCTGGGAGGAACTGCACACGAGGATGATGATTTCATTTCGGGACGATGTAGACGGCTGCAGACCGAGACGCATCTTCTGGGTGCGATCTGGGACTGATTGCCACACGCTGATCAGATTTCTCTGTGGGACGCATCTCGCAACGGTGCATCAGCGGGAACGATTTATTTATTCATCTCCAACACACACACACACACAAAAACCAGCCCTTGTTGCTACCGTTTCTACCGGGTCCGGTTTCTTCCGAGTCTGATCGATTCGTCGTCCGGTTCCCGTCGTTCGGAATCGCTTAATTTAGCGCCAATTTGCTACGGGACAGATTTCGATCTTCGATCTTCGCGGGCTGTCTGTCGCGTGGTGGTGGTCTCTTACCGGTTACCATCCATCCGTGTGTGTTGGTTCGGTTGCTTGCTGCGACACGGACCTTACTGACCGACTAACGAGCGTTCAATGGTCCAGTTTGTTTGTTTGTTTGCTTTTGTTTCACTGTCAGCCATTAATAGAGGGCTCGCTCGCTTGGCCCCGTTGCTTCCGACTTTGTTGATCGTATCTGGTGCCGTATTTTTTGGCGCAGTCCGGTTGTCTGGTTTTTTTTTTTGACAATTTTTAAAAGAATAGTGCACGGTGGGATATTACTTGGTTAGAATATTGGAAATCTAACCATTATCGGGATACAAAATTATCAAATCCAAGGATCCTAATCACGGAATAAAGAACCAAGAACTCCAAACAAACCTCAAATACATTTCGAGGTACTTATTTAAGATCATTGAAACCCAGAGTTTCTCATCGTTGCGAAAAGACCTAAAGACCTAATTCAGTTGGTAGTACATCCTCGAGAAGCCGTGATCAGGGTCTAGTCGAGTTGATTGTTGTACTTCAGTGATGTTGGTCAGTGTCTTGTACAAACAATTTTAATCTTCAAAATTCCTGAGCACTTTAAGGTTGGAGCGCTTAAAGGTTCCTACATCCTTCAATTAATCGCTCATCGTTTGCGGTTCGAAGTAAGCTAAAATGTGGATAAGTTTTCTTCGGATCTCCCAAAATCTGATCTGAAAATGAAGGTGCCGTAACCTAACTTTATCGAATTTACTATAAGGACTGATTTAATGATTTCTTTTCTTATGTGCTTGACAGATCTAATAAAACTCTCTCTTCTAAAACAAAAATAATTCAGCCTTGAGAACGCTTGTTGAAACAGTACTTGATACCGCTCAAGATCTCAACATCATGAACCCACTGGACTCTTTCGAGTCTCTCTCTTCTAAGCAAAAGGTTGTGACCGTCTTCCTTAAAAAATGTGGATTAAGAGTCCATGTCTCAGAACTGTTTATAAGAACCCTGGAACTGGGGGACCTTTGACAGTTCCAGCTGACGAAGCTTTATTCCAAAAAGGTAACGTTTTGGACAGCTTCAGATGTACATTCCTTGCTAGGGTTGTCATCCTTATTTGAGTTTCGCCTAGTTTATCTTCAACTTCAGTTTCATCCCTTGGTAAGCTGTTCTGCTACTTAAAAGAACCTCAAAACAATCAAGTCTATATCATAAGCATCATCAGCATGACAATCAAGATTCCACAATCGCAACCTGTTCCTTCTTCAATTCGAGGTGGATGTAAAGATTTGCAAATCTGTTTCCATGGAGCAGATATTTGGTGTAAGCAATAGCGTCTTAGGACCAGGATTGACTTATAGAAGTTTCCACGCTCGCATCACAGATATTCCTTTCTTTTACCAGCTCTAAAAGAGAACATGTCCATCTCCCTGGCGCAGACTATTGGTAAGTTTGGTCGGGATGCTACAAGAGTTCATTGCATCATATAGTGTTGGTCAGAATTTCCTACTATCGCTTCGGCGATTGGGACTAATCGATCTTGGCGTTATTCAAGAGGGTATTAAACCCCTCTGGGGGCGGCCCGGTAGTGTATACGACAGCGGAGCCGGTCTTCACAAGGCAGGACCGGAGTTCGAATCCCGACGGACCGCCACCCCGTACGCAGGACTGACTATCCAGCTACGGTATAACTAAGTCACAGAAAGCTAGCAATTGCTAGCAGGCCAAGACCTACAGAGGTTGTAGAGCCAGAGAAGTAGAAGAAGATTAAACCCCTCTACGAGCAGCATCCTAGGATATCTATCTTTATATATGTGGAATAGATGATACTAGTCCTGGATGATGATTCGTATCTTGTTGTTCTTGAACCGACGGATGATCTTTCGTGACCAGTGTTTTCTCAATACTAAGTGGCTACAAGTGGAGCTGTGCGATGAACAGCTTAGTACTTAGTGTTTTAATATTCTCAAAGAAAATATTTGCTTCCGCAAAGTAACTTCCGCAAATTATAGAGAATATAATATCTAGGCAGAAGCTCTCCTAAAATTTGAAATTGTCAGTAAAATTGAATGTCCCGTCTTTGAGTAGCGAGATAAACTGAATGCTTCACATCCAAAAATCCTCCAATGTCCCATAGTGCAGTCAATGTCGTTGAATCGTTTCAGTTTGAAGCCACGCAGTGTGACATCTTAACTTCCGACGTTGTTGGCTGGTGCATTAGTACAGTCTTGCTCATCAAACTATGAATGACTCCTCACGTCGTGTGCCATCCTGCTGGAGGTCCTTCCCGAGCCCGAACTGTTGCCGTGTTTCTAACGTACTTAAACTGCAAAAAGAAAAGCAGTTGCGCATCGTTTCGCGTCCACCGTTTGCCGATATTTCGTGATGATAACGCTGCAGCACAGCGCATCAAGATTGTGGGTCTGAGATTGTTGCAAGCCGTTTTGTTTTACCCGTGGCTTTGGCCGTTGTCGTCATACGATATCTTGATCCGGATCGATGCGATAAGCGTGACTGAGAACGTTCTACCGTGCGGACACACTAGTGAACCTGTAGACCTCACGCATGTACTTGCTTTCCAGCAGGATTCAGCTCGAGCACATCGTTCAGGAGTTGCGCATCAGAATAGCCTGCTTCGTCTCTAGATTTAAGCACGATAGACTTCAGTATATGACGATGCATGTTTGACAAGTTGGCAATGACTTCCAAAAGTGTCTAAAAGGTCGTTATCAATTGCAAAGGTGAAAGACGTGAAAACATGAATATTAAATTTGTATTAAATAATCGAAAACTTTATAAACAAATCAAGTTCAAAACGCTCCATTTTCTAGCACATTTACCAAGAAACAACCGGAACCACCTCTACTAGCCACTGCCAAAAGTAAAAGCAGCACGTCGAGTGCTCCAATTATCTTCTACCATCGGTAAAATCGTACAATTTATCGACGAGCCGATGCGTATTGACAGTACCGATTGAAAGTCACGATTTATTGAACGATCCTTTCCGAACCAAACACACACCCGTCCAAAAATTCCGGGAGGTCACCAGAAAAAGGTATTAGGATCGACAATGTGTGGAATGTTGGGCATCATGGGTCTCTGATTAGTGTCGATCGCGTGGTGACACGATCCGTGCGCTAAGGTAGCGTAGACGACGAACCCGGAATTTTTAACACGAATCCAAATAAAACGAAACACGGTAAATGGTGGTGATGGGAGGGACTAATGATTTGTGAAGCGTGCCCACCAGTTACCTTCAAACGTAGCCTCCCACCAGCCACCCCTTCGCCCACCTGGTGCCACCCAGAAATAGAAAAAATTGAGGGAAAATTTGGCCACTGGTCGCATAAATTAACGAACCCCTGGTTTGTTTTTCCCTTTAGCGCTCCAATCGCCGTCCCATCGCCGCTCGGAAGCTCGTACACCTTACAGGTGGTTGTGGTGCTCATCTAATTCAATTAACAAATAGCCAACAACAACACGCACGCGCTCGGTTCGGCTCGTACCAGCGGAACCCTTGTAAGCGGCGTATAATTATTATGACATCAAATTAACATGTAATAAATTGATCGGAATGTCTGACCGTCAGAATGGTTCGGGGGGCCATCGCCGAATCCGAATAGAAACATTAAGCTACACAATGTGGAGAGACTTTTGGGTAGGTGAAACCCTAGCAAAACAGGGCTTCCCCATACGCATGTACGGTGTGTTCTGTTTTTTTTTTTTTGGAGAGGAGTGTTTTTTGACTTTGTTGAGTAGCTTGCCGTATCGCTGAAATAAATGAACGCAGTGCGCTGATGATGAAACAACCCCGTACAACAATTGTCGACCTGTTTTGGGTACGGTCGATGTCATCCTTCTGTGCCCCGTGGAAGGATTGTCAACAGCTGCCCGAGAGAAGCGGAGGGAAAATAAGCCAACAGCCACCCGCTTGTGCAGCAGCAAACGAAGGTGTGCGTGAACGGTCCTGCAACTCGTCATCTCCCGGTGACTTTTACAGCACGCATCGACACACGGCACCCGGTGTTTGTGGCAGTCAGAAGGTGCGATTGATTGCTTGCATGCGGGCGCATTTGCGCACTTTTGTTCGCTGTCGTTCGCGTCCCGGGGTGGGAGCATTTATTTATTGGCTCCCCGGGGTTGTGTACTGGCTGCCTCGTTTTCGGTAGTGTCAGAACGCACGTAATAGCCGGTGTAGTGTTTGATGGGCCTTTTTGTACATCGTTTTTACGCATTTTAATCACAGCAAGAGTGAATTTGATTTTGAAAGATGTCCTTTAACTGCATGAAGCATAAGGACTTCATTTTGTTAGCTTGATACCCTTTATTAAATAGAGCTACTTGACCCAACACTGAATGGATGAATTAATGAGCGTGAGAAGCATTTAACAGCCACTTAAACACAACGAAAACAACGAGCGAAAAAACCACCAATTAGCTCCAGTGGATCGCTCAAAAATCGTTTCCATACGAAAGACTTTAACGCTGCAAGCGACGAACCCTTCAAAAATGATTTTACTGCCCCCCCTTCCGAAACGCTGCGATTCAACGCGAAAAACAGACCCGGTAACGATAAGTAGAAAGTATTTCTTATGTTTTTTTTTGCCGGGCATCCCTCGTTGCTTTTGGCGATTTAGACCGACGACGACCGACGAATTGCTGCTGGCGTTACGTAGCCCCGATGCAATCCGGCACATTAACGCCTGTCACGAAAAGCAAACACATCATTACGCATGCACACCGGCACGATGGGTCCAGCTAGATGCGGTCGGACGCTTTGGGTGCTTGGTTTGAAAACGCATTTAACACTCGCCAGATAGGGGATCGGACGCACCTAGGATAGCGAAAGCAAGAAACAGGACCCACTGCGCAGTGCCGTACGTTGAGGATGCAAACCCGCGCTGTGAGCAAAAGCTGTGAAAATTGCCACGCCACATAATTGTAAAGATTTGCAAATCTGTTTCCATGGAGCAGATATTTGGTGTAAGCAATAGCGTCTTAGGACCAGGATTGACTTATAGAAGTTTCCACGCTCGCATCACAGATATTCCTTTCTTTTACCAGCTCTAAAAGAGAACATGTCCATCTCCCTGGCGCAGACTATTGGTAAGTTTGGTCGGGATGCTACAAGAGTTCATTGCATCATATAGTGTTGGTCAGAATTTCCTACTATCGCTTCGGCGATTGGGACTAATCGATCTTGGCGTTATTCAAGAGGGTATTAAACCCCTCTGGGGGCGGCCCGGTAGTGTATACGATAGCGGAGCCGGTCTTCACAAGGCAGGACCGGAGTTCGAATCCCGACGGACCGCCACCCCGTACGCAGGACTGACTATCCAGCTACGGTATAACTAAGTCACAGAAAGCTAGCAATTGCTAGCAGGCCAAGACCTACAGAGGTTGTAGAGCCAGAGAAGTAGAAGAAGATTAAACCCCTCTACGAGCAGCATCCTAGGATATCTATCTTTATATATGTGGAATAGATGATACTAGTCCTGGATGATGATTCGTATCTTGTTGTTCTTGAACCGACGGATGATCTTTCGTGACCAGTGTTTTCTCAATACTAAGTGGCTACAAGTGGAGCTGTGCGATGAACAGCTTAGTACTTAGTGTTTTAATATTCTCAAAGAAAATATTTGCTTCCGCAAAGTAACTTCCGCAAATTATAGAGAATATAATATCTAGGCAGAAGCTCTCCTAAAATTTGAAATTGTCAGTAAAATTGAATGTCCCGTCTTTGAGTAGCGAGATAAACTGAATGCTTCACATCCAAAAATCCTCCAATGTCCCATAGTGCAGTCAATGTCGTTGAATCGTTTCAGTTTGAAGCCACGCAGTGTGACATCTTAACTTCCGACGTTGTTGGCTGGTGCATTAGTACAGTCTTGCTCATCAAACTATGAATGACTCCTCACGTCGTGTGCCATCCTGCTGGAGGTCCTTCCCGAGCCCGAACTGTTGCCGTGTTTCTAACGTACTTAAACTGCAAAAAGAAAAGCAGTTGCGCATCGTTTCGCGTCCACCGTTTGCCGATATTTCGTGATGATAACGCTGCAGCACAGCGCATCAAGATTGTGGGTCTGAGATTGTTGCAAGCCGTTTTGTTTTACCCGTGGCTTTGGCCGTTGTCGTCATACGATATCTTGATCCGGATCGATGCGATAAGCGTGACTGAGAACGTTCTACCGTGCGGACACACTAGTGAACCTGTAGACCTCACGCATGTACGGTGTGTTCTGTTTTTTTTTTTTTTGGAGAGGAGTGTTTTTTGACTTTGTTGAGTAGCTTGCCGTATCGCTGAAATAAATGAACGCAGTGCGCTGATGATGAAACAACCCCGTACAACAATTGTCGACCTGTTTTGGGTACGGTCGATGTCATCCTTCTGTGCCCCGTGGAAGGATTGTCAACAGCTGCCCGAGAGAAGCGGAGGGAAAATAAGCCAACAGCCACCCGCTTGTGCAGCAGCAAACGAAGGTGTGCGTGAACGGTCCTGCAACTCGTCATCTCCCGGTGACTTTTACAGCACGCATCGACACACGGCACCCGGTGTTTGTGGCAGTCAGAAGGTGCGATTGATTGCTTGCATGCGGGCGCATTTGCGCACTTTTGTTCGCTGTCGTTCGCGTCCCGGGGTGGGAGCATTTATTTATTGGCTCCCCGGGGTTGTGTACTGGCTGCCTCGTTTTCGGTAGTGTCAGAACGCACGTAATAGCCGGTGTAGTGTTTGATGGGCCTTTTTGTACATCGTTTTTACGCATTTTAATCACAGCAAGAGTGAATTTGATTTTGAAAGATGTCCTTTAACTGCATGAAGCATAAGGACTTCATTTTGTTAGCTTGATACCCTTTATTAAATAGAGCTACTTGACCCAACACTGAATGGATGAATTAATGAGCGTGAGAAGCATTTAACAGCCACTTAAACACAACGAAAACAACGAGCGAAAAAACCACCAATTTAGCTCCAGTGGATCGCTCAAAAATCGCTTCCATACGAAAGACTTCAACGCTGCAAGCGACGAACCCTTCAAAAATGATTTTACTACCCCCCCCCTTCCGAAACGCTGCGATTCAACGCGAAAAACAGACCCGATAACGATAAGTAGAAAGTATTTCTTATGTTTTTTTTTTGCCGGGCATCCCTCGTTGCTTTTGGCGATTTAGACCGACGACGACCGACGAATTGCTGCTGGCGTTACGTAGCCCCGATGCAATCCGGCACATTAACGCCTGTCACGAAAAGCAAACACATCATTACGCATGCACACCGGCACGATGGGTCCAGCTAGATGCGGTCGGACGCTTTGGGTGCTTGGTTTGAAAACGCATTTAACACTCGCCAGATAGGGGATCGGACGCACCTAGGATAGCGAAAGCAAGAAACAGGACCCACTGCGCAGTGCCGTACGTTGAGGATGCAAACCCGCGCTGTGAGCAAAAGCTGTGAAAATTGCCACGCCACATAATTGGCGTTAATTATTATGCACACGGGTGCGTACGGGTGTCGATCAGGTGTGAGAAGTCTAGTTTAGCGAGGCGTTAAAGTGTTGCGGTTCAGTGCTGTGGCTCGATTAAAGCCTTTCGAAAAACGGTGGTGGAAAAGGGCGATAAAATGAGGAGCGTGTTTTTTTTTGCGTCCCAGAGTCCCAGACAGTGGGTGAAAGGTTGGCAATCTGTATCAAAATCCTTTAAACTTAGTTATTTTTTGCAATGTAGCATGGAAGCTACAACTTTGATGCGACTTCTTTATGATTTATTAATCAGTAAAAAAGTTTGAAGCAAGAGTTTCAGAGATAAAGCTTAAATATAGTTTTCTGTCTTACACAGGAGCTAACAAGCTGTTAAGGCAGTATCACTTAATGAAACAACCTCATGTTAGGTACAATCTCTAGTATAAATAAACAATCACATGCTGAAGATAATGATCCGAAAATGAGGAGAAAGATTAGATAAATTCGGAAGAGAAATAGGTTGTCTGGAATTTTAAATGAGTAGTGGGCTATTAAGGTATTCCAAGTCTCTCAGCTCTAGTGGGTCTCTTGTAGGAGTATTTGATTTTCTTCCAAGGGCGGTGATAGCAGAAAGGAGTTGCAGACCGGTCTCATCAAAAGCCCCAAATGTCCACATCAAGTGGTCGATATCAAGGACTCCAATGTCGCCAAACCTATCCGATGCAAGTGTGCGTTTAGCGAGTAATGTTTCAATGTAGACATGGCCTGGGGTCCAATTCGGTTCGATCCATTCACCCCCAGCTGCATCCGATCTTCCTCAGGTCTGACTCCACTTGATGCAGCCACCGAGCTCGCTGTGCTCCTCTACGTCTCGTGCCGAATGGGTCGCTGACGAGCACCTTCCTGGCAGGGCATGAGCCCGGCCTCCTCATCACGTGACCCAACCAACGTATCCTTCCGGCGTTGTCAACTGTCAGGATGTCTGCATCGTGGTTCATTCTCCTTCTCCACACGCCCTGCTCGCACACACCGGCAACGATAGGCGAGTGCATTGGCGTCCTCCGCCAGCATAGTCCAGGACTGGTACCTATCAGTGTGCAATATATTGCGCATTTCGTGCGTTGTTGGAGTCTTTTGGATCTCAGGAGATTGTGAAGCCCGTAGTAGCGCCTTCGGATTTCACTGCTCACGTTATTACCCGAAGTTACGATCGTGCTAAGATAGCAAAACTTCTCTACTACCTCTAAATCGTTGTCGTCAACCAATACTCTGCTTCCGAGTAGTGCTCGAAGCTAATCGTGACATTACTCGAATAAACGACCGTCCAACATCAATGCCTTTAAACCGTGCTCTTACTTTGCGTAATATGGAGTAGCACAAGCGTCCAAGGTCGTCTGCGCACCACCATTGTTGCCATTTATTAAGTCAGTACTGTCGAGGCATGATCAACATCTCCTGGGGATATGTTCATTTCTAATTATTTGGCAGTGAGCTGGGATTCAAATTATGGATATTTACTATAACCCTTGTCCAATAGAGTAGTTTGAGACTCCAATCGTTCGAGAGTTTATGGCTTCAATTGCACTGAGGCTGTCGCTGAAACTGGCATCTGTTTGGCTGTCTAGAAGCAATAGCTTAGACTGCGCAAGAGATAGCGGCAAGCTCAGGAACAACCACAGTGCATGGTTCTTCTAACTGTCGGGGAAATGTTTCAATTCCTTCCAATTTTGGAGCCATCTCTGAAATAGGCATTATTCATGTCAATGCTGCGAAAAAGCTGTTCGAACAATCTTGGCACTATTACTGGTAAGAGTTTCTTGGGATACTGCTTCATAGCTTCTTTCATGGCAGAGCTGATAGACAGTACTTTCGTCCAAAGAATCAGAGAATGATTTTCGAATTATAATCTGAGGCTTCGAGGTAATTAAAATATTGTATCAAATGATCATTTGTGAAGGAAGATTGTACAAGTAATTTAAGAGCAATCAGATCGTATCGTAGTGACAGTGGCATTATTCCTGACATAACTTCGAGTGATATGGTGTGTGTTGAGGTCATCCCAAACATATACGCAAGCACCTATATTGAATTCGTTTGAGTCTGCGGATATGCGAGCTAGATGCCCAATGAAAACATACTACTGCCAAGCTCATGAAAAGACCGTTTAGATCTGTGTTTAGATCTGACCATCCAATTTTCAGACGCAAAACTGTTCACACGGGAGCCACCCTTGAATAAGGAGAATGATTGTGTTTGTGGAGCATCTATTCGGGATGTATGTGATGGTTTTGAGTAGCTTTCTCGACCAATAGGAAGTGGCCGTTATTATTTATGGACAAAGGCGTGAAGAAGCGCTATTTAGAGTACATTCTCCAGGGCCACTTGAAACCATACGCTAGGAAGCTTTTGCTTTCCAGCAGGATTCAGCTCGAGCACATCGTTCAGGAGTTGCGCATCAGAATAGCCTGCTTCGTCTCTAGATTTAAGCACGATAGACTTCAGTATATGACGATGCATGTTTGACAAGTTGGCAATGACTTCCAAAAGTGTCTAAAAGGTCGTTATCAATTGCAAAGGTGAAAGACGTGAAAACATGAATATTAAATTTGTATTAAATAATCGAAAACTTTATAAAAAACGTTGCGCTGGCACTGCGCGATAATCACCCAAACTGTTCGGTCCCGGGGGTTTGCTGGCTTTGGCACCGGAAGCTTAGCTCAAAGAAAAAGAGCCCAAAATAAAGTCTGCCTGCCGGGGGCCGATTTCGGGTGTTTAACGGCGTACCCTCGGCGTACGTACAAATTACAGGCGAAACGGTCATTTTCGGTGACAAACTGTCGCTTCCGCTTTTTACTGTGCCTTGGTCCTTGGTTAAAATATGCAAATTGCATAATAACAAACGTGTGTACACAGCGGCGGATGGAGGGTTGTTTTTGCGGAGTTGTTCCGGATGTAACGAGACGTTTCGAGGAGTTCGAACACGGATAGGTAGGGCAGGTTGATTTTGACAGTTTAACGCAGGTTAAAATGCAAACGTAATCACCGAGATGATTGTTGCGAATCTTAAAAGTGTTGCTTTAACAGGTAAACAGACTTGTATAACCTAATATATAGGAGTTCTACCAATACCACACCCAAGAAGAACATCAACTGGGTAAGATATAGGGCAAAAGCGCTAAACCTAAACATTAAAGCCGAGAACTCATGGTCCAAGACATTCTTTCAGTTTCTATCGCTTCTTGGTTCAAAGAAATTGACTATCTAGCTAGAGACTTTCTCCAATAGTCGCACAAATCTAATCATCTCTCTTGACATTCTAAGGCTAAGTACCGAGAAGGTAAAGTTTGGATCTTAACGTAAGCTTCCGTCTGGTGTGACGCAGACGTTAACGTGAATATCTAAGAGGATTTAAGGAAATGGAAGAGTCAACATTTGCAATATCTGTGACCCAACGTTGACTGATGTATAAAAGATGAAGTTCTCGCCCAAAGATTTGTGAAGACATTTGTGATGACATTCACACTACTCAAGTGGCAATTAATATCTCAACAATATATTACAAACACGAGGCAAACTTTATCAACATTTGAGGTCACATTCTAAAGTCTGTTTGCACACGACAGTATTGGCTAGATCACCAGATCTCTATGCTTCACCGCAGATATTATAAAGCCGTCAAAGATGCAATAAATTTAGATTGGAATATTGGAAGTGGGAGATTAATAGAATTCGGTGAAGTGGTCATGTCATGAGGAAAACTCTCGGGACCATGCCTGTGAAGTCTTTTTAGGCCGTCAAAATAGCTCAAACAGAGAAGAAGAGTTAATGCGTCTGTCAGAAAAGCCTAGACCGTGAGGATTGTAAGGGTAATCCAAGGCCGGTAAGGAGTTGTAGCATCTGATAAGTATCATCGATCAACAGTACATGAATACTCTTATCTACTCGTTATCGCTTAGTGCCAACAGATGAAGATCTGAGAATTGAGGTTTTTGGTACTCTTTTAGGAGTGTCACTGCCGACATGATTTGGGGATGTCAATGATGTGATGTCTAAGTATTGTCCAATTTAGATAAAACGACATTACTTCAGACAATATATTGGTAATCAAATTTAAGCAGCTCAATACATTCTGAAGACTGTAGCTTAAATAGAACCCTACTTAAAAAAAGGCATCTATCAAATACAAAACCAAGATTCCTACTAATATACTAACTCTAAAGATTCATCACAACCTCAAGTGCTCTCGAATAGAATCACCCAGAATTAATCTCGACCAGATCATGTCAGCCGAGGTCGTCCAGAAATTCAAATCTCTTAGATATTAGACATAACGCTTTAAACTCTCTTGTATTTCGGAACATAAGGAACATTTCGGACACATTTTTATCCTATCCTCAAACTTTTCAGAAAATTCAGATTCCGGCATTACCATTCTTCTGCCTGCGCTCTAAAACTTACCCAAGCAAGCGTGGAATGATCCATCTTCATTCTTCGGCCAGCACCTTAAACAGCTTCCCGCAGGATTGGCCAGCAGTTTGTGCTTTGAAAGTCGTTTGCCCAAAGGTACGAGATTAAACGCAAACCCTTCATTACCGTGGCCGATAGTCGAGACTGCATGTGTGTCTGTAGTCGAAATCATTGGCCGTCGATTTTAATACCGAAATCGTGAGACGGGGTGATGGTATGAATTATCACTTTTGATTTTTATTTAACCCAACATGAAACGATCACTGTGGCAGTGGAACGAAGGGTTTTTGGTGGCTTGGCTGTGTCCTGGCGTTTGATGGTAGAGCAGGAATCAAAATTGAACGCGAAAGCCATCCTACTCCTAAGTTAATTTTTGGAACGATCGAACGCAAGCGGTCAACTGCAACTGGTCGCTACCTTTTACCCGTGCTGGCTTCCGTTGTCCGGGCGACGAGCGAGGCCAACGTACAGGCTCGAAGGAAATAAATAAATAAACTAAAAACGTGATACGCTCGCGTGGCTCACAAGCCGGTTTTTTGCGTCTTCGTTTGCTCCCATTCTCTCACTCGCTCTCGGTTCGGACAGGCCAGGCGGAAAAAAATCGTTCGCCAGCGGGTCTTTAAAGGGAACATAAACAGCAAGAAACAGCAGCAAAAAAAAACTACGCCACATCTTCGGCCTTGCAAAAACTCTCAACACCGAAAGTTTGATGTTGCCTTAGGACCGAACGCGTGTGCAAGTGCATCCTGGCGAGTTCTAAGGCACAGCGAAACGAACGGCACACGAAACCGAACCGAAAAGCAAACGACTGCACATTATACCGATGTCTGGATGGAGCTCACGGGGCCTCGGCAGGACCAGCGCACTGCCTTATCGTGGATATCATCATTCGTCATTAGCGTGCGACTGGGCCGCCGCTAGCTCGCAGCCATTCTAATGTCTAACAGCAGCGTTAGTAGAAGAGGCAGCGGACAGTCCCGAACGTTAAAACAATGTTTGCAAATCGCATGTCACCTTGTCCACGATAATTGTGCCCGTCGACCGGATAATGGTGAAACCGGGGCGTTTCCCTATGCCCAGCTGTACTGGGGTGGTCCTTTCAATATCTTGCGAGCGCGCGCACACGCTTGGAGTGCATTTAGAATTGAGCTACGAGACCACCAGTAAAGTGGTTTTATTCCGGGGCTCGGAACTGGAAGTTGTGGCGGCGTATCCTGACTATTTCCTTCTAAATGTCATCCATCTGGGAGGTTCTTGTCGCGAGGGTCCCTAATTCGATATCGCTACAGCGGATTAGTGTTTGGTGGGGCGTTAATCTTAGAGCCCGCTTAGAGTCTCGGGTAATTGTGTTGATGTTCACGCACACATAGAGAGAGAGAGAGAGAGAGAGAGAGAGAGGGATGTCTGAAGTTACCGGGACGTACACCCAACTCGGGTGGTCCAAAGACTTCAGCAACGTTGAGCGAAGCCGTTGTCCGGTGCATCCCCACACGGGAACAGACGAACCAAGAAGGACACACACACGAAAACAAAAAATATTGCAATTATTATTAAAGCACGCCCGAAATTGGAGGGCCTTAAAAATTGTGACGGCGCGATAATGGTGGCCCCTAACGTTCGGCTGACATCCTTGAGGATAAGCTCTGTGCACGGCGCACATTGATTGAAAATTGATTCCACCGTAAAACCGTTTTTCTTCGTGACGTCCTGTGCGGTCCGCCAACCGAACGCTTAAGGGTGGATGCAGCGTCTTTGATTTTTGAGCCCCACAGACAATGGTGAATGGTTTAGGGATCAGGCCTTTAGGGTTTTTTCTCTGTTTTCGCTAATACGTCACTAGTTGCTTTAATTGAATTCTGCCCAGCAAAAAACCAAACCCCCAAATAGATGGAGATGGCAGTGATAAGGGCGAGCTTCCGAGGGACGTTGGGGCACTAAGAAGCGGGACAGGGCGCGTGTTGATTGATGAAGAAGGCGGACACACGGGAGCGCAATTAAAAGTCACTTAATGCCGGATGCGGGTGATTTACACCGTAACGAGCTCCTGTCATCACGTGGTCATATTTGTCTTTGCATGGCTGTTTTTGGGAGTCTCTTAATACGTTTCCTTCAAGAAATCTATATTCAGCAGAAAGATTAATAATATAAACAAACCGAACCACGGAACGATGGAAAGTGATTGTTTTTTGGGAGGGGGCGAATAACAAAGTAATCGCGAGATCGCTGGTGCAAAGCGATCGGTGACGTGACGTTGATGGATTGTTTTGATTAGTTTTTTGTTGTTGTGCGTTTTGTGCGAATTCTCTCTTTGTGTCTGTTGCTCTTGCTTTTGTGTGTGAATTGCTGGAAAAAGAGTTGCATGCGAGCCTGATATGCGTTCCTGCATTGAGGTCTTAAAACCACCCGTGTTAAGAGAGTAGCGAGAGAGAGAGAGAGAGAGAGAGAGAGAGAGAGAGAGAGAGAGTTTTAGACCCCAACTACAAGGTGATAATCTGAGGATTAAGAGACGATATGATCTTCCAACTTGTGAATCTAATAAGGAACAAATCTTCTGAAATAAGAGACATCAAACACATGGCCTGCTTGAGCGTCGTAAATTGTAGAGAACTGGTAGTTAAATCTACGTTCTTTGAATTATTCTCCTCTACACATGAGCTTCTACATTGAGGTCTTCACATCTCCAAGGTCTACAAAGTAGAGAGAGAAAGCGACGCCAATTACAAGATGTTCTAGTTGCAATTTAAAGTTGATTGAATTCTTTATGCTAATTAGAGGCTTATGGAAGTTGTACTCTACGATCATGCTCTTAAATGATTACTGCTAGTAGTCAATAGAAGTTTCGAAATTGTTGTCTAGAAGATTTGTTGCACCATCTTTAAAGCTGCGTGTTGAATAAAGAACAACATCAAACACATGACCTACTTCAGTACAATACTTCTTCTTCTTTCGTGGCCTGCTCCTAGGAGCCTGGTGTCCAATTCGTTTCCAGGTATCTCGGTCCATGGCTGCACTCCTCCATCGCCGGCTGCATCCGATATTACCTCGAGATCGTCGCCGTCAACTAATACTCTGCTTCCGAGTCGTGCTCTATCACGGTCAAAGCCTCCGGCAAGCAGGTATTTTGTCGGCCTATCGACCTCGCGTTTTAGTCGGGTGTACGCTTCGCACACCGCCGCAGATGTTCGTCCGATGATATCGATGTCATCCGCGAAGCCAAGGAATTGGAGAGACCGGGTGAAAATCGTGCCTCGGATGTCGAAGCCCGCGCTTCGCATGACACCTTCCAGAGCGATATTGAACAGCAAACAGGAGAGTCCGTCCACCGTTGCCTCTGTCCCTTATGAGATTCAAACGATTCCGACAGCATGTTCGACACTCTCACCGTGCACTGCACACCGTCCATTGTAGCCCTCAACAGCCGTACCAGCTTCGCAGGGAAACCGTACTGCCGCATGATGTTCCATAGCTTGGTACGATCTATCGTGTCGTAGGCTGCCTTGAAGTCGATGAACAGGTGGTGCTTGGGGATCTGATGCTCCCGCACTTCTTCAGGATCTGCCGTAGAGTGAAGATTTGGTCGGTAGTGGATTTCCCTCCAACAAATCCAGCTTGGTAGCTCCCGACGAAATCTGTAGCAAGGGGCGCAAGTCTGCAGAAGAGGGACAGGATCTTGTAGGCAGCATTCAGGACTTTGATGGCTCGGAAGTTAGCACAGTCCAGTCGGTCACCCTTTTTGTACACTGGGTGAATAACACCCAGTTTCCAGTCGTCCGGTAGTTCTTCCTGGTCCCATATCCTAACAATCAGCCGATGCATAATCGCGGCAAGCCCCTCCTGATTTGTTCTATTTCAGCTGTCTGATAGCGCTGATGACTTCACCCAAGGATGGCTGGGGCACTTCGTCATTATCATGATGGCTGTTGTAGTATTGCTCTCCACTGCTCACACTACATTATAGATATAATATCTCAACCATATATGCGGTCCTAAACTGAGGTCTTCATAGCTCTAGTGTTGTGGAGTCGAACTAGTCGGATATAAGAAGCAGTCTTAACAGAGTTCCTTGGAACAGTATATGCTATTACGATATGTTTGGTTGACGTGCTCAGTAGAGAGAGCCAAGAAGATAATAAGAAAAAGATAGCTTCTATGTCTAGAGTATGCATGGCGACTACAAGTTGTACAAAGGATGTTGATTTTTAGATCGTACCGAAACAGAGCATCCTTGTCATGGTAATGCTGTTCTGGAAGGTTTCATGAGAGAGCCTCGAAGATGCAAGACTGCTTTGAAACGAATTCTTTTAAAAACAGATTCTCAAGACCGGAAATTACTCAAAGTAATATAAAAAGGAGATCAATATGAAGGTGGCAAGCTGTCAGGAATTTAATTCAGATACTTTTATATGATAAACAAGAGCTCCAGGTTACCTATTCAGTTTTCTTTGGACGGAAAGTAAGGATGCTTTAAAAAAATTAGACTTCATCTTCAAAAAAGGTTTTGAGAGGTATTAAAGCGAATCATTTTATCCATCCTGGACAATGTGAAACAAGTTTGCTGTTTTCTTCCTATGTGTTATCATCATAAAATAATGCAGTAATCTACTCTTAAGTTCCCATAAATCTTGACGTAACGCTACAAGACTCCTGAAACTTGAGAGAGAGTGCCTCAACTTCTGTAGACAGAAGCCCTGTGTTAGGCGTTTATATTAGCATCCGCTAAGCAAAGACCCCGATTAGTGTCAAAATCAATCGCCCGAACTGTCATTACTGTAGACCCTCTATATCCCGAGTGCAGTGACCTCGGCAGTGTGTGTATAATTTCGTCCATTGCCACATCTCCACAGCGGATGTAACAAATCTTTCGCCTCTTAACCGTACACTCCTTTACACTCCCTCATCTCGCCCTTTTTATGATGCGCAAACGTCATCACCAATTACCGATTATCGATATTTATGTAGAAAAAAAAATCCCCCATCGTACACACACACACACATGGAGATGCACAAAAGGTTAAATCGTTTATCACAAGAGCGAAATGAAACGGCTCCACAATCGCATGCACATGATGACGGAAAATTATACGGCTAGCTTACGGAATTAGATTTATAAGATTACACCGAAATTCCGATGCGTGATTGCAGTGGCTGATGCGGCTGTCGGATTGCGTGCTCGAGCCTGCCACGCAATTGCAGGGTAACCGAGCCACACTAACGCAACATAATCATTGGTGCGGGAAGGTTTGTGCAGCACACACACACGCAGTCGCAGTCGTCCTAACGATGAGGTGTCAATTGGTTGGGTGCACTGGTGGCACTGGTGGCACGCTAACGAGCGTCCAGACTTCCCACGGCCGCACTGGACGCTGCATTATCGTGATCACATTTTGACGCGATCGCACTAATTGCATACTATCAGGCGGCAGCCAACGCATCGGTTAAGGAAATTAAATTGGTCACAATAATTAGCCGGTCCACGAAATCCATTACCTCCGTTTGATGATGCATGATGCTCGAGTAACGATGACGTCTAGAACATCCTAGACTCTGCCCGGTCACGATTACTTGCACCTTTAGCGAGCTTTCCCAACATTCGATCTGGAGAGCTGGAACCGTTTTTTTTTTTTATTAACTCGTTCGGCCTGTGGAACCTGAGAATGGACAAATATTTAATCACAGCGTCCCGAATTCTCCAACCTCTAGCGAAGGATGTAGCCTAAATCCGCGGAAGCTACTGTTTGATTAGGTTCCTTTCTTCCCGAAATGGGACGGAAGTCCCGGAACACGAACCCGCTCACCCTTTACAGAGGAACGAATTCTAGCGATCGTGCTAGACACCGAGAGAGTTGTTTACATTTCTCATACGCTGGTACTAAAGGATTGCTTGGAGAGGATAGATCGTCCGGATGGAAGCATTAAGGATCGGATACGGTTACCACGGTCTATTTACATTGGAGAGCTGCCCTACAATAACTGTTGACTTCCGTAGCTCCAAATAACAAAAAAAAAAAATGGTTGTATTAGTTCCCAGAGCTGAAGTTTCAATTCCTGAAGTTCCTGAGTCCCCCCCGAACTCCAAAAAACGCATAATTAAATTTCAAACCCAGTACGTGTACTCGGTTCGTACTCTTCGTGGTGTAATCCTCAACTCTTCCCGAGCCACATGAAACGATAAATAAATTCGCCACGCGAAACGTCACCCCGCACCACCTCTTCCCCATTCCTCGCGTCGCCCTTTTTTCGGAGTAATGTTCTCAGCGCTGTCCGTTTGCTTCTCACGCTACAGATATCGCGCCGCTACGTTGGTTGGTGTTTTTTTTTTGTTGTTGCAACGCACGACGCCACGTCCGTCCACATGTTATACCGATATTCGCGTATTTAAGATACGCGCCACGCGAACACTCTTCGCTTCGCTTCCCTCTTTCGCGTCTTCTCGGTGGCGCAAAGTGCTGCCGACTTGCTTCGTTTCTGTTTCGTTCTCTTTCGCTGTTCCTCATTGTACGCTGTGGAGGCGCGCGCGCGCTCGCGCGTTAGTACGGTGATGGATATGCATCGGGCGAAAGGAGTGTTTTCGGTGTTGTTGTTATTATTTGCCGCACGCAACAACAAAAAAAAACGCAACACGAAACTTTTGCAAAACTTCGCCATCCATAAGGCTGCACTTGAGGATGGAGTACAGGAGGAACGAAACCCGAGGGTTCCGAAATTGGTTCAGAAAAATAAAAATTAAGCGACCCACCGAACCACGGTGTGATCGGTAAGTCACGATCCACGAAAAAAAAAAGGTTCATAAATTACCCGATGGCGATCCGAACGCGGTCCTCCGGTACGCGGTGTCCAGCATCCTCGGAATATAAATATATAACCAAATAAATTAAGACTGCTCGCGGTGATTGGCGAACGAGGTACGGTCCGGGGGGAGGGGTTTGGGGGTGGACCGGTGGCGGCGAAATGAACTTGTTGCAGCGTACTAATGCTGCACCATCAGCCGGCCGGTAAGTGGATTTGGGAAACGAAAAAAAAAAATGCACGCCCTGATACGTCCCGATATAATGTTCGAGTTTCAATCAGGCACGCTCAGACGGCAGCGGATCCCTTCTGGCCACTGGAAGCCCTTAGAACGTACACACAAAATTCGTTGGACGTTTCGTTTCTGGTGCTTTTTTTGGTGGTTAGATTGAAAAATATGAAAAATCGAAGCCGGCAGCAATGTACAACCAAACGGCGTACGCTAACCTCACCGGTACCTTCGGGGGAGTTATCCGGTTGCTGCGATTATTTATCAGGTCGAGGCTTCCATCCAGGTGGAGCGGTTGTTTTTGTTTTGCGCCCGAAAGCTCCAGTATCCCCAATTCTTGGAGCTGCACCGGAAACACTAGCCGACGCACGATCGAGAATTACATCACAGCACTGGTACGAACTTCGGAGTAGAACTTTCGATCCGATCGCGCAGAGCCTACCACGCTAGCCTGCCTAGAATTCGCACCAAGGATGAAGTTATCCTTGCACGACACAATAAACCACCTCCCCCGGTGGACAATAACAGGATGAGGGTGGGGGATGAAGAACGCGTACGCCTCATCAACGCCTTGTTTGGTGTTAAGAAGCTGCGATTGAAATGCTGCGCGAACCCGTGTTGCGAGAACCGCACACCAAAACCCCCAAAAAAAAACCCCTGACCGCCTATAAAGCCACCGGATATGTATATCATTTTTCTGGATCTCTGTGGTAGAGAGAACGGTCCAGAACGGTGCTCCGTGTGCCGAAACAAAAACAAAAAGCAAAAGGGAAGGAAACGCAAGATCAATATTCCGACCGGGGCCAGTGTGCATAATTGGAGAAGATGGTTTGTGCGGATGCCGTTCGTTTCCTGTTTCCTGGAACAAGCCGCGGGCTACGTTGTGTGTTTTGTTCGCTCTTTTTTCGCGTCTTCGGTTCTGAGGAGTTCCTGTGGTTCTTGCGATGAGAATTTTCGAAAATCCCCCAATAACAAGAACTTTGGTCCAGCGGACAAGGTTGAGCTGGTGGACATGGGAGGGTGGGACATCTTTATCCCATGCGTTTTGTTTCTACAACTCAACCTAGATCGGCTAAGATGACCTCATTCAGTAAAGAGACTCAAGGATGAGTAAGGATACCGTCCAGAATTGTTATCAAATCAATCAACAATCAATCGTCTAGGTAAAGTGATGTAAGGATGAGTGGGAACTCTATCCAGAATTGTTATCAAAATAATATACACCATCGTATAGGTGAAGTAATGTAAGGATGAGTGAGGATTTTCGTCCAGAAATGTTATCAAACCAACAAACTAGATAGCCTTGGTAAAGTGATGTAAGGATGAGTAAGGATTGCGTCCAGAATTGTTATCAAAATAATAAACAACATCGTATACGTGAAGTAATGGAAGGATGAGTGGGAACTCTATCCAGAATTGTTATCAAAATAATAAACAACATCGTATACGTGAAGTAATGTAAGGATGAGTAAGGATTTCGTCCAGAATTGTTATCAAACCAATCAACTAGCTCTTCTAAGACGACCTCATTCAATAAAGTGATGCAGAGATAACCTCATTCAGTAAAGCGAAGCAAGGATAAGTGAGGACTCCGTCCAGAATTGTTATCAAAATGATAAATTAGATCGCCTTGGTAAAGTGAGGCAAGGATGAGTAAGGATTCCGTCCCGAAATGTTATCAAACCAATCAAATCTTCCCGCAAAGCGAAAGGTTTAGACGACCAGGCCTCCGTATAAAAACGTACGCCCAAGGTCCTTTTTCTCCCATCATCACCATCATCATCGGCACAAAACGATACACGATTGTCAGCAGACGGGGGGGGTAAAAAAAAACGAAACAATTAAAAGGATTGAACGAATCCGCGTTCTTGTGTGAAACCAGAAACCACAAACAAAAGCCGTTCTATCGCATCATGCCTGCATAATAAAGGTCCGCTCCGCAACGCACAACCAAGATCTTGTGCGATAGAAGGTTTTGTTGCTGTTGGTTGGTTGGTTTTTTTTTTGCTTTGCTCCTCTCAATATATTTAATAGTTGTTGCACAAACTGCAGCTTCATCATCGTCCGTTATCCGTTCCTTGCGGTGGATGTCCATCATCGAGGATTGCTGTGTGTGTCGCTCTCTCTCTCTCTCTGTCTCACGCTTAGGTACATAAACATCGGGTCGGATTATGTGTTCCTCACATCCTATACCCCCGTTTAAGAGTTGCTTTAGCGCATTAGCAATTCCTTTTCATCGTCTGCTTTCAGTCTCCGGCTCGTGTAATATGTCCTGCCGTTCGTCTATAACTCATCGCGCAACGTATTTCTATCGCCGTTTAAGTAATTTGTTATTCATTTTTTGCTGTTGTTGTTTGTGTCTACCCTACCCAGGTGTAAAGGATGTATCGGTGCAGAGCTAAGCCGGGGCTGATGCGATCCGTACGGCAAACACTTGAAGATGGCGGCAAGATTTTTGGATCGATTGTTGAGCAAATTGATAAATTCCATTCCAAGATGGTTAGAAAACCAGAATGCTTGTGGACGACGAGAATTGGGGAGGAATGAAGAACGCGCACGAGAGAAAGGCATAGCGAGAGGATACAATTCTCAATTGATTTATGCTAACAATAGGGCCTTTACTGAGGTGCAAATGCAACAGGGGACCCGTGCACAATTTGAAAGGTGTTCCTCGAGATGGTTTGTCGGTGTGGAACGTTGCATAATTTAAGGTGACACACACGAGACACGAGCAAGCCAGGTGATGCTCTAACGGGAAGCATCCGACATCTAACGGAACACTCTAACGGGGTTTTTTGCTAAATAGACATCAAGGTGCCATTTTTCCGGGTGTTGAGTTACATCTCTTACCGTTACCAGTACATCCCACGGAGAGTTCCTTTGAGTCCTAACCATCTTACCCAGCTCAGCTGACCCCAAATGTCTTAGGGTGTCTATAAGGGTGTCGCCGAGATTCTAGCCGCGCACGGTGCGTAAATGCTCAGGTGTTTCCGACTTCCGAGGAGCAATTACCGTTGCCTTCAACAATGATCACGACCCTGACAACAGTCGTCAGCTGCACTCCGGTGAATTCTGCAACCCCGGAAGAGAGCGCAGATCATCGCAAATAGAGCTGCTATGTTTCTTGCTGGTACAAACAGTGTGCGCGCGCGCCCGTCGATGATGTGTTCCCGATGTGCGCACCGTGCCTAGCAGTGTCAATATTTGCCCACCCAGCCGGAAGTTAAGGCAAGCGTGGGCGTTGGTTGCTACCAGCTGGTGCGATACGAATAGATTAACCGCCTGCCTAGGCTAGGATGGGCTGGGGAGAGACAACGCGTTCACCAATTCTAGGGAGTCGTCGCTGGAGTCCTTGTTGGCGGGATTTTTCCCAAACACGATAAAGAACGGTGTCGGATCGCGTACCCAAACAAATACCGTACCGGTGTGTGTCACCTGCACAAACACATGCTGGTACATCGCGGGTGCACACGCTTATCGTGCGTGTAGGTGTGTGTGAGCGGTCGCGCGTGCGCAAATCCCCTAACTACGCCACAACCGGGGTCCGAGGATTAGACGGCGTTTGATGGAAATTTTATTTAGCGTAACATTTGTTCTCTTTGATTGTCTGGTTGTTGTGGCTGCGTCTCGGATACCTGGACCTACGGGTTTTATTGTTTCAGTGGGTGAGGTTAGGTATAAACACACACACACATCCACTCGTGCGCTTTGTGCAATTGGCTTTTGTTTGGACCTTGTCCCTAATCTCGCACTGCGTTCCTTTGCTGCGACCTTAACATTTCGGTCTTTTTCGTTCTCATTCTGCCACATTCTCCTCGTTGCTTGCAACAAAAGCGTGCTGCAATAAAGTTGGTAAGCTTTTGTTTTGTTTTTCGGTTCCAGCATTTTCCTGGCACAAGAAATTTAAAACTACGCAGGATCGTGCTCGTTATTCTTGAGTGTGTTTCAATCGATGCCAATATGATCTCCAACGGAAAGTTCGCAACACTGAACCGTGTTTGGGATTGGGTCCTTCACTTAATCCTCGGCTTGCAAAAATAGTTCGGGAATGTGATGCCATGCTCAAGAATCGATTGTTTTTGTTCGTCGGGTTCGGTTTTCGGTGCATTGTATGGAGTTGAAGATGCGAATTGTTCGACGAGAAACGTTACATAATCGTAGGTGCTCAGTTTGCTCAAGTAGTCTAACTGTTGGAAAAGTAGTTTCTTGGTAGCTAAAGCAGCTAGAACTTTAAAATGTGAGGAAATGGAAAATATCAATTCAGGAATGGTTGTAAATCGAGAGACACGTTTAGCTGCTCTAGGATCTTCTCAATTCTAACGAGAGTTTCGAGGCTCTGATACGACTCTTCTAGTCTTCTAGTGCGAAACTAGTCTAGATAAGATGGACACACC
>KZ061710.1:68275-103367 GCA_002091835.1 Anopheles maculatus | reverse complement strand
GCTGGGGAGAGACAACGCGTTCACCAATTCTAGGGAGTCGTCGCTGGAGTCCTTGTTGGCGGGATTTTTCCCAAACACGATAAAGAACGGTGTCGGATCGCGTACCCAAACAAATACCGTACCGGTGTGTGTCACCTGCACAAACACATGCTGGTACATCGCGGGTACACACGCTTATCGTGCGTGTAGGTGTGTGTGAGCGGTCGCGCGTGCGCAAATCCCCTAACTACGCCACAACCGGGGTCCGAGGATTAGACGGCGTTTGATGGAAATTTTATTTAGCGTAACATTTGTTCTCTTTGATTGTCTGGTTGTTGTGGCTGCGTCTCGGATACCTGGACCTACGGGTTTTATTGTTTCAGTGGGTGAGGTTAGGTATAAACACACACACACATCCACTCGTGCGCTTTGTGCAATTGGCTTTTGTTTGGACCTTGTCCCTAATCTCGCACTGCGTTCCTTTGCTGCGACCTTAACATTTCGGTCTTTTTCGTTCTCATTCTGCCACATTCTCCTCGTTGCTTGCAACAAAAGCGTGCTGCAATAAAGTTGGTAAGCTTTTGTTTTGTTTTTCGGTTCCAGCATTTTCCTGGCACAAGAAATTTAAAACTACGCAGGATCGTGCTCGTTATTCTTGAGTGTGTTTCAATCGATGCCAATATGATCTCCAACGGAAAGTTCGCAACACTGAACCGTGTTTGGGATTGGGTCCTTCACTTAATCCTCGGCTTGCAAAAATAGTTCGGGAATGTGATGCCATGCTCAAGAATCGATTGTTTTTGTTCGTCGGGTTCGGTTTTCGGTGCATTGTATGGAGTTGAAGATGCGAATTGTTCGACGAGAAACGTTACACAATCGTAGGTGCTCAGTTTGCTCAAGTAGTCTCACTGTTGGAAAAGTAGTTTCTTGGTAGTTAAAGCAGCTAGAACTTTAAAATGTGAGGAAATAGAAAATATCAATTCAGGAATGGTTGTAAATCGAGAGACACGTTTAGCTGCTCTAGGATCTTCTCAATTCTAACGAGAGTTTCGAGGCTCTGATACGACTTTTCTAGTCTTCTAGAGCGAAACTAGTCTAGATAAGATGGACACACCCTGTCTATGTCTGGAACGAAGTCGGCCGGTTATTACACATCCTAACCTCAGTGACGAGGATTAGAAATCTTATGCCAAAAAGAAGTGTTCCAAAAAATCCTTCTGAGCATCTTCCTCTTGTACGCGGATAAGAGGGATTCGTCAGTTTTGGACTGGGACTAGCATCATCCATCGCGACAGGTAGTTTGAGAGGAGACAGTTTTAGACCCTTGCGCATGTGTGCTGTCTTGTGACCTCAGATAGGTGATGTTTTGGACGACTTTGAAGGTGCGATCACCTATCTGTACCTCACCTGTGAGTAAACCAATGGTTTTCGCCTCATTATTCTCCAACCCGAGGTTCAGTGCCGCATGCTCGATCCTTTGGTAAGCTTCCACGGTAACATTTTAGAACGAAATTTCACCTTAATAGAGCATAACTCGACGGTCCCTTAGTCGGTGCGTTAGAAGCTCTTAATAGGCCGAAATTGCAACGTTACGTACGTAACGGTGTCATTTTTTCGATAACGGCCAATTCAAAATTTCGGCGATGATTAAAAAGACAGATGTAAATGTATTCAAATGTAGATATTGAAATATGACGTAACTACCGGATGATGCTTCTCCATCGTTTCGCCCAACACTGCGGTCTTCGTCATCAAGGTTTACCTAGAGATAAATATCGTAGAAATTTTAAGTACATCAGGAGCTTGTGTGTGAAGGGAACAATGCGAAAGTCAGCCAGCTTTGCGATCCATTCCTGCCTCGATAATTGCACCATCTAACTCTCCAATCATACGTTTTGTTTTCTCACCGAATCCATGTCCATTTATGTCCTACCGGGTAATGCCTCCATAGCGACAAACCCAACGAAATCAATCCTCTATCTGGCACTGTTGTCACCGCTCTCGACAGATCTGCATATCCAGCTCTAAAACGAAATGCCCTCAACTTTCAAGGCAAAGAAAAAGACAACTGATTTGGCAACGAAGGTCGATTTCGATCATTCGCACCACACAACAGGCTGATCGACACCTCGGTGTTGCACAGCGGAACTGTAGCACTTTGTTTACATTCATATTTGAGGACACATTGAAAACATCGGCTTTTTTTCAACCAAAACATCATACTTTTATCGCAAAGTGTTCTAATCATCGCCATTCGGTCACACGATCCACACGATTATACAGCCGTGTATGGAGATTAAGTCGTTTCTGGTCCTTTAGCGCTACAAATGTTACGGGGGTTCTGCTACATAGGAGAGCCTCAAACCAATGATGTCCTATGTCATCAGCGTATGTCAAGATCTGGAGTGACTTATAGAAGATGGTTCCACAGGTTCCCACCTCCATGAATTTCCGATGGCCCTCTCTAGCGCCAGATTGAACAGGAGACAAGCAAGCCCATCATCCTGCCGCTGGTTCTTGGTGGTCGCAAAGTTGGTCATTGTCATTTGTGGAAGCCTTATGATCCAAATGACATCATTGTGTCGTATAGTTCTTCTAGGAGTGTAGCTGCTGCTGCGCTATCTTCTCCAAGATTTACTGCATAGAATCCTCCCTGATAGTTTCCAACTATCTCTTCAACGAATGGTACAAGTCTTGTAGGCAGTATTCAACAGTGTAGTTGCTGCACTCTAGCCTATCTCCCTTCTTGTGCATGGGGTAGATGATACCGAGATTCCAATCACATTCGCTATCCCATACATCTAGTAATGATCTAGGTAATAATTATTAATTTGACAATTTTAGCGCAAAAACAACGGAATAATATTATCTAATATTGCTAAGCGCGTTAGTCCAAACCCTGAATCAAACGCTCCTAACTCATGTGGCTTAACTCAGTACATGCGTCAACGCTTAAAGTGTTTTCTTTGCTAGTTTCAAAAAGTGGTTGAAAGTTTGAAGAGTATTAAAAATGTAACAACTTGTTGGATGATAGTAGCAAAAACTAATCTCCTTCAAGGAAACATTAAACTGATTCTTAAGCTCACCAAAAAGAGCGATTTTGTCATTTAATTTCATGAACAAAATCTATTTATCTAAACTTACATTTCATAAACATTTCTTCTAAATAATAAAGACCCTGTTAAAGAAAACTTTGTTATTAAAAACTCATCCCTCAAATGAACGATCCTTGTTGTTCCGAACACTTTGTACACTCCTTCCCTGAAGCACGCGTGTGTGTGCTCCTCCGTGTGTATGTATTATCCTTTCGAGTATGGCCGGCCGGCTGCATCTGTACCAGCACGTCCAGAAGCCAAATTCGAAACCGATCGCATTCGAAAAGCTCGAGCAACGAGCTCCCTTATATCGTGGCCCAACCGGCAGGTGTGTACCGTCAAACCGTCCCTTCGCTTCGTTTCGCTGCGTTCGGGTCCCTTCTGCTTCCTCTGCTGCTTCGTCGCCGTGCGCCGGTGGAACAAAGCGGAGGGACCGTCCTTTCGACAAGGGCTAGATCAGGACACACGCCGCGAAGATGATGGAGATCGCGCGCCTGTCCACACGAGCTTGTGCAAGGGAGGGAGGCGGCTTGCGGGTGGAAGGGTGGAAGCGAGGTAAGCTGGCACACGCCACATAAATTGGAGCGGAGCTAAACCCCTTCCGTAAGGTCCCCTTCCCCCATCGCTAGGGTCAGCCCCAACAACATAATGTTCGTGGTGCGATCGGAGCTTCCCAGTCCGGCAGCTGCTCATTTCGGGTTTGGATTTTTTGTTTTGTTGTTGTTATTTCTCCCGCGTTCATCAGTCGTTGTACGTTGGAAGGTTTTTCCCGACACCAATTTTTCCCGACACCGGCCCGGGTACCGGGGGTTGGCGGGTGGCCAGATTTAAGACGTAATTATCGTCAATTTGTCGCCCCTACCATTTTGGGGCCCGGTGTAGAAGGAGTTGTTGAGCTTTTAAGTACTCACTTTCCGGCCTGTCAGATTAGCGTGCGGTCGGTGGTTGGTTGGGAGCTAGTTGGAACATCAATCTTTATGTTTGTTACGAATTAGAGTACCGGGATTTAGGCGTTTAGTTGTGATGGTTTATCTGAAGACGCTTGGACGATGTTTCTTGTTAGTGGTTGAAGGGGTTAGCAGCAATCGAACATGATTCGCATTGAAGTTCTTCCAACAGTAAAGGGTTTTTGGAAGATTTTAATGTCCGAAGAATATCTATTTATTTATTTTTCATTTTAATAAAGTTTTGTTTCAGGAGATGCCTCGTAGTGTTGTTTGTAGGTTACTAACACTTTTACCGGAATCTACTGAGTGATTGATACTGCTGTACGAAGGACCTTTAAGTGGTCGGAAGCCTTAAGTGCCTGCTAAGAACCTAATAGTTGATTTGGCCAGCCGGCATGTTTCAAGAGATTCTAGTCCGAATAGAAGGCATCTAGCACGATAGAAAGGGTACGATGACTCACGGGACCATGGTAAAAGGTTAGATAGCCTGTCGATACGATATTGATGGAGTCCATATAATGCTGGCGAATTCAAGTATCGCGTCTATCTATTGTGCAAAAAAAGAGATTTTAAGCTGATAGGGTCCTTAAAGTCTTTACCGAGGCGTAATACGCTAGTCTAGTCGTCAGCATCCACCATATTGACTACGTCATTAATAAAGATAACAAACAACAGAGGTCCGAGAATCCTGCCTTGAGGTACTCCCAAAGTGTTGGTAAATGGTGCGGATAACGATCCGTTAACGATTATTGAAGTAGCTAGAGATCTATTGGACTATAGTATCATTTACTCCGTATTTAATGAGCTTAGCCAGCAGTAATGAATAATGCGCAGTGTCGCAGGCAGCATGAAAGTCTGTGTAAACAACATCAACTTGCGCAGTGTTCTCTGGACTCTGTTAAAACCATCCAGAGCGAGATGGAACCAAGCAACGGCAATGACGAAGAAGTTGCAAGAAGAAGATAACATTCTTAGATGCTTTCTTGGAGAAGCTGGGGGCGCGAGTGCTGCAAGACCGAAATTTCGGGCGTTAATTAGAGAACCGTAGTGATCTCTTGGGGCGGCCCGGTGGTGTATCCGATAGCGGCGCCGGTCTTCACACGGCAGGACCGGGGTTCGAATCCCGGCAGACCGCCTCCCCGTACGCAGGACTGACTATTCAACTACGGGTAAAGACTAAGTCACAGAGAGCTAGCAATAGCAGGCCAAGACCTCATTAGGTTGTAGTGCAAAGGAAGAAGAAGTCATCTCTTGGCTGACTCTAGAGAGTGACCCTAATGGCAGGACGAAAGGGTTTCAGCAGGATTTCGTATGTCCTCCTAACTCGCCGGTTCTTAGCCGTTTGGATTATTTTGTTTGTAGCGAAGTTGAACGTTGAACACTTGTGGAGAACTTGCGGAGAAAATTAAGTCCGTTTTATCTGAGGCCTTTGTTGGAGACATGGTTTTCCAGGACTTCCACCAGGTTAACGAGCCGAATCGAGGTCGTAATCGATGCACAAGGCGGATATCTTGAATTTTGTCAATAAATAGCATATTGGGCTACTCTTTTTTCCACAGTAGTTTATGATATTTATCTGACCTGAGAAACACTAAAGGACTGATTAGATTTCCGTGGACAAAAATGCTATCCTTAGCCACGATCCTGTAATATAGTTAATGTTGAAAAACTGCTTTACAAAAGCAAAACTTTTATTCCAAAAATAAAAATAAATTGTTGCTCAGATGATGAGGCTTTTCTCGTTACTCGCAGGTGAAGCTTAATTAAAGAAAAACAACACTTTATCACACATGAAAAACAAAGCCCACCATACCATTCCCTTTCGCTGACGAATACGTCGCTTGATGAATGTGTCGCTTGACGTTTCGTTTTGTTGTTTTTCTTCCGTATTTTATAAAAGCATAATTTATACTCTTTGTTTCTTCTTGCCTTCCATATTTTTGGTTAAAGTTTTCTGGCACAAAAAAACCCTTTTTCCCCCCTCCGATACTAATGGGGTACCCTTTCGTTCGCCATTTGGTTTTGTTTTTTTTGTCCGTGCAGCGCATCACTTTTAATGAATAATTTATTGGCCCTGTTCGTTCCTGTTGGTTTTAATGTTTGCGCCCCTCGCTACGGTCCTACGCGAGAGTGAAACGTGCCGTACGAAAGTGACAGTAGCGTGTTGCCGTGGAAGCGGTTTTGGTATTTTACATTTGAAAAAACACGCAGCAAATTCCGCACGAGTCTTTGGCGTGTTATCACTTTCGATCGGTGCCTTCGGTACGGCAGGTACGGGCACGCAGAAATGGAAAGAATTTGTGGGACAGCATACTTTGGGAGTTGAGGTTAGGTTGTGATGACGGTGGGTCTCTATGCTTAGTGTGACAATCGATTGAGTCAGCAACTTCCACCTCACATAATGAGCATTTTATTACACTCGGTGAGGCCATCCTTAAGGTTTATGAGCTCTTCGGTTCATTCTATCCTTCAAGAAGTCGTTTGTATTCTATATTGTCTGAAGGCATCTGACATCTGAGCTTTAGAACCAAGAGAAGGCATAAGAAAGGGCAAACATTTAATTGCATTAAGTTGAATTTTGGAAGTTTTAAAACTTTATGAGAGCGTCATATATCGTCGACATTAATACAACAACTAAAGCGTAATTCATCATTATCCTTGGGTATTTTATTTCTGAAGCTACAACAACAATATCAAGTAGTGTATCTAGTTGATGCTCCTCAAAACATCGGAGTATACGCAAGCTCCAGGATGTCGATGAAGTCTTTGGTTAATGCAAATAGATATAGATACATTTCTGTTTGAACGCGTTTTTAAGAGGATTACGCGAAAACTCTCAAGAACCCTTTGGATACCCAGGACTTGGGTACCTTCTCTTCGACCTGGAACTAGAGCGGACCCTCCGAGGCAGAAGCTTCGGTAACCAGCTTCTGTAAATCAATCCACATTCCTAAGGTCCTTTGCTGGCAGCAAGGATTGGGCTAGAGAGGGTGATCTTCCGAGACTCTGAGGTGTAAACTTCTGTAAACCAACTCTTCAAGAGTCTTTTGGTTTGAGTTAATGGACACACAACAGTAGATTGAAATAAAAAGATCGAAAAGAAAGCCTGAAGTTGAAGATTGACGCGGTGATGTACAGATAGGTGATCGTAGCTCTGAATTCATTCAAAACATCACCCATCTGGGATCAATAGTTATACTCCGTCAGCTGAAACTGTATAAAACTCGGATAGACTCTGTTATATCCTGGATCAGAAGACAGAGACACGTCAGGCTCTACTGGGTTCTATTCATTTGATGCGAATGGCACTGAACTAGCTAACCTTTAAGGTCCTCTTAAGCTTTAGACTAAGATAGAGCGATGTTGTTGATTTATTTGCCTTTAAATCTTGTAATATCAGACCAAACTGTCTGTTAAACCTTTGTCTACAAAACTATGTCTGTGACCCAGTATTTCTTGGAGCTACCTGGATAATATTGGTCTGCATAGGATGAAAAATTGGTCCTGACTGCTCTTCTAATACACTGAATGATTGCCTATGACTGTGCTTTGCATGTGTATGATCTACTCTAGCAGACTAGCAGCTCGTCTTTCTTGAGAAGAACCATTCCTTTGTCTTATTAAAGCATCTTTGAGCTATCTGATGTATCTTTGAGCTATTTTTTACCAGTTTAATGATGTGTCAGAAATATTCGATTTTAATGTTTCCAAGTCTGCGTTTCGTGAGCGTCTGCGTATTTTTAGAAACTAAGATAATTTTAAGAAATTCATGTACACTGTTGTCCGATGAATAACGTGAATAAATTAAATTAAATTGACTTACCTGATCCTGTCTTCAAACAATTTCTAACATACAAATCGCGTATCAAAAAAAGGTCCCGATCACATTCCAATATCCAGCCTACCGTCCACCAAATTTGGAGCACTTCAGTAACAAACTCGTGGCTCGTCTCGTCCAAGGACCACAAAAAACCGATTCTATAATTTAGCTTCGTTCATCTGCATAACAATAATTATGAGCAATCGGTCTCGCCAGCTAGAATTAAAAGAGGCCAATCCCGGAATGATCCTTTTTAAGAAATAAAAGTTCAAGGGAAAAGAAACACAACTCTGTTTTTGATCTTTTTTTTTTGAGAATTTCATCCTTCTCATCCACTTTTCTAGCTTCGTCTAACAAAAAAGCAGAAAAACACCACCGACACTTACCGACAATAAATCAGGCTGGCTTCAACGTCGGTGAGGAGTTCCTTCTATCGGTCGGTAATTTTGGTAGCTCATAAAACAATAAAACTTTAAGCACCGTGTGACCAATTCCACGAACTGTTAGAATGATCCTTTATTGCTTTCCTTGGGACGACCAGACATCGTAGAGGAAACAGCACAAGAAACAGTTCGAATCTAGGTCAGATCTCGTCTCGTTCTGTGCCTTCGCTTGCCAGCGTTTTATCGGAAGGCGATAGGTGAAAGATACAATTTATGACAATGTTTTTTAATGATTGCTTCCCTCCAAATATCTGCCTGACTCGCACTGTTCTGCACCGGATGCGGATGTGCTCTAGCATTTCACTATAATTAGCGTGTACGGAATCGCGCGTGGTACAATTGCATCCGGTGCATGCATCCGATCCTGCTGCAGGTCCCTTACGCATTCAACATAACTACAAAAAAAAAACTCCACCCAAAACGGAGGCAAACTCGTTTCCGATAAGCTTTCGAAAATGGGTGAAATTCGATTTAATTGTCAGCTTTCTTTCGGACCCTCGATAAGACGGGCCCGCGTGATAGCGTGATGGTTTGCGAAGAAAGCACTCCGAACCAGTCCGGCAGAACGATTGATAATAACTCAGCTGTGGTAAGTGAGTGTTCGAGGGCGCGTGCGTACATGCTCGCACAGACACACACACAGATGGCCGAAACCCATTGATAACAATTATGCGTAATTATATGCGTTGCCGTTGGGTTCGTTTCGCGTTTTATGATCGGTTCTGATGACTCTCTGGTGACTTCCGTAGGCTTCTGGATCGTGCTGGACGGGTTTTTTTTTGGCTCCAAACCAGCCACCGACCTGTTCGGAAGGAAAAGTTTTGCGTTAATATGCATCCTGCCCGCTTTCGCTTGTATGTAGGCGGGAACGGGGAGGGGGGGAGGGGTTTGGTGGGAGAGTAGGGCAAGGGTAAGCGTTGTTTAACAAAAAGTAGAAGAAGAAAGTAGCACTTTCAGCATGGTTTTTTTTTTAAATTAAAACCCAAAAGAATGAAAGTTATGACGGTTTTAAGTAGTTTTCGTCTAGAATCAATTAAAAAAATGAAAAGCTCATAGCATTCAGTAAACAGTATCGATTTGCAGCCGAACACCATCGCGAAACGTGATACTTTTTTAAATAATTTAAGCAATACTAATAACTAACGTAGATGACAAGGATTACCTTAGGGAAATTCAAAACTAGATAAGGAAGATGAATATGGAATAGTTAAAAAGCTTTAAAACAAGGATAAGCAAACATCTGTAAATAAAAACAGTAGATAAAATAATTGGAAAAGATGCCAAGTAATCAAGAGCATCAACTGGTGCAAATGAAAATTTATATTAAATTATTTTAATACGGAAGAAATAAATAAAACAAGAAAGAACAAAAAAACATCACTCATTCCAACATTACCAAATGTATACACAAAAAAATATATAAATGCAAATAGAAGCAATTGCTCAAGAAAAATAAAGAGATGATAAGCCCAAATGAGCTACAAAACTAACAAACAAACTCATCTAAAACACAAAAAAGATTAAGAAAGAGGTGTAAAAATAATAACACTTACAAATAAATAAATTAGAAATGATTCAACAACTTGAAATTAAAAGAATAAAGTAAAACCTTCACAAAAATAGAACTAATTAAATAACAGTTAAATTATATACATAAGAAAAATATAAAAATAGTATAAATTTTCCATATCGGCAATGAAATCATCATTAGAACAATGAAACGATTTCAAATAAAAACCTTTTTTCTATGTCTAAAGAAAGAAAATCATTTCAACATTTTATATTATGGTAAAATGGTATTTTCTTGAAGAGAATTTAAGAAAAAAAAAGAAAACTATCAACAAACAATGTGCTTGTGTAAAATCAAACACCAACAAATAGTAAACACAAATGATTCTTTACAAAACATTAAAGCAAAAGAAATGGAATAAACATTTATAAAGTTCATCATGAAACAAATAAAGAAACAAAACACAAAATTAAACCAAATTACAAACAAACGAAAGTAGATGATAAGCTTCAACGATAGAAATCAAATAAAAAATTTAAGCAACATAAAATGTTTTTTAATTCGATAAACAGGCAGATATATTTATATGCTATTTTACTGAATATTTTTTAAAGTTAATCGCCTGGTTTGTGTCTTTGTTTAACATCTTTCATTCGGTATTCATTTTTCTACTCTTCTCATAAGTATTTTTATCACCTTTTATTTACGAACAAATGTTTATCTCCTTTTTTTATACATCTTTTACTTAACTTACAAGTTTTCTTTCTACTTTTAAATATTTCTCATTTATTTAATAATTTAAAAACACCCCTAAAACTATTACTTCCTGGTGTTTCGCAAGCAAACATTCCGCCGCATCGGTATGTGTTACCCGGGTTTGCCATTGCTGATGCCGCAGGATGATGATAATCGATTGCACTTGAACCTGAAAAGTGCGAATGGGATGCTGCTGAAGTCGTAAAGCAAGAAGGTAATGGTTTAACCTGAGCTGCGGAAAGAGCAACCGAAGCAAAAGCGAGAGAGAGAAAAAGAGAGAGAAAGGTAGAGGAACAGTGCATCAGTCGAAAACGATGATGATGAACCTGTGAGGGTCGACTTTCTTTCGGACGGGTGTCCTTTCGGGGCTGGTGCTTTGTGCTGTTTTGTTGCTGTTGACGTGCGCCTCCGTGAAAGCCTTTCCACCCATTGTTTTCCAGCGTCCGACACCATCCGCCTCCAACCCATCCACGAAAAGTACCGTTTTCATGTAAAATGCATCCGACGACGGCAGCGAAGAAGCGATGAAGCGCCTAATTGGTGCACCGGAGATGGCACGCGTATTTGTATGCGTATGTGTGTGCGCCTGTCAATAAGTCAACAAGAGAATGATAATATAGCTATAAATATTGCAAAAGTTGAAGCAATAAACTATCGGAAACTGAATATTTATACAAGCATAATGAAGCAAAACAAGAGCCCAATAAATGTCATAATTGACAGTATAATTAACAAATCTACACACTCACACTCACACACACACACACACTTAACCGCTAGCTCACAAACATCGGCAATAAATGTTGTTTCGAAACGTTCCCATTCGGCGACTTGCTTACGCTCGCCCAGCCTCAAAGACAGTATTCATTCTTACCAATAAAATAATAAGCCCGCTGCGCAGAACTCCAGCGAACGTATGCAAAAGAACCCTTTCGCCCCGCACGCTCGGTTTTGGACGGATGCCCCGCGCAAAGTACGATCAAATGTCAATAACGGGGGTAATTGGCGCTTGGCAGGATTAATTTTGTACCGCTAGCTCGGGCAGCGAACAAGCGAACGCGCGCTTCTGTTTCGGCCGTCCGTCGGGTTGCGCGAGTGTCTTGCTTCCCTAAGTAATTTTGCGTAACGGTACCAGGGTTCGGTTGCGCCGGAGTGCGCGCTGCAAATTACGCGCTTGCCATCCGTAGATGTAACGCAGCGATGCCATGTTTTGGCACATTATGTCATCGGCAGTGCCGGCGGCATCTCGCGCGCCGGTACGCCGGATAAGTTCTGCGCTGACGTGGTGCCGTCCTGTTCTGGATGTTACGTAACTAGCTGTGGGCAGGGTTGGGGTATTGTAATCTACGTCCTGCCGTTTGCCGGACCCTTCATTAAGCGGACGCGCGCAGAGGATGAAACGATGCACATGATCATTACACACACGGGGGCAGCCGATTGGGGCAATCATAAAATGTACCGTTCGATAGCCTTTTTGGGTCCCCCCCCCTTCCGTGTTCGGCTTGTCACCGGGGCGATTCCGTTGGTGAGGACCTGTCATCAATTTGCCTAAATAAGAGCGCGCACGATACGGTAAACAGATGCGCGTTAGTGTTGCGCGAGGCCAATGAACTTGTGCAGTTGCAACTTGATACTTGTTTTTTTAATTTCGTTCTTTCTTCAGCATAGCTACTTGTTGGGGAGTGGTGCACGATCGTTTTCGTCATCAAAAGCTTCCAAACCGTCGTCTGAAGTTCGTCTGACTTCAAGCGGTACGGTGGCTGCAACACTGTGGTCAAGAATTAGAAGGACCAATCGGAAGAAACGAATATCCCGCTCTATTTCTGATAGTCTACACAGCTTTCATTCTTCTGCTTAGAGTTGCAATCTGCCCGCACTCCTATCATTATATCAGGTCCTAATAACCAGGTTTTACCGAATCGTACCTTTGTTATAATCAGAGCAGATCGCCCAACCCAACAACAACAAAAAACAGACTAGGACCAACATTAACCGAGATCCTGCTGCAGGGCGCCCTTTACCATTTACCCGGCCGATCCGTTTTGTTGTTGCCATTTCCTTTCCAGGACATTCTACCTGAGAGTGTGAAGCAGTTGCTAGACCTAGTTTGGAGGCCGCACTAATTGCATGTCCGGACGGTTAAGATCCGGTGCGTAGGCGATACATCGCTCGTTAGGGCGTTTGGATCGTTCGCTGCACAGAAATTGCCGGTTTGCGTTACCGGCGTGTCGGACCCGCCGTGCCAAAAAGGGCGTCAATGGTGAGCGTGCGTGTGAGTGAGCTATGTGGAGACGTCCGCCGCGATTGTGGGCGGAGAAGCGGCTATCCTTAGCTGGGACCGCTGCCCATTTCCGGTCACCGAATGGGCGCTAACGATTATGTCGGTCGGGTGCAAGTGCAACAATGTGTCAAAATCCATCATATCGACCGGTAATGATGGGTTTCGGTCTCCGTCTTCGGAACCGGGATGACCCCTAATGGATTGGGGTGGCGTGTGTTTTATGCACCTTTTGCTGGACATCTTTGCGCGTGTGCAGACGATCAAAGTGCACGGACAGCGGACCCTTCAAGCAAGACAAGGCGATTCGATGGGATGAAGTCAGCAAATTGGAGATGCTCCTAATTGTTGTTCTAAGGCAATGGTGCGCTAATCCTTGAGGGCTGTGAGACAGAATTAAATCCAACGATCCGTTTTGTTGTTGCCATTTCCTTTCCAGGACATTCTACCTGAGAGTGTGAAGCAGTTGCTAGACCTAGTTTGGAGGCCGCACTAATTGCATGTCCGGACGGTTAAGATCCGGTGCGTAGGCGATACATCGCTCGTTAGGGCGTTTGGATCGTTCGCTGCACAGAAATTGCCGGTTTGCGTTACCGGCGTGTCGGACCCGCCGTGCCAAAAAGGGCGTCAATGGTGAGCGTGCGTGTGAGTGAGCTATGTGGAGACGTCCGCCGCGATTGTGGGCGGAGAAGCGGCTATCCTTAGCTGGGACCGCTGCCCATTTCCGGTCACCGAATGGGCGCTAACGATTATGTCGGTCGGGTGCAAGTGCAACAATGTGTCAAAATCCATCATATCGACCGGTAATGATGGGTTTCGGTCTCCGTCTTCGGAACCGGGATGACCCCTAATGGATTGGGGTGGCGTGTGTTTTATGCACCTTTTGCTGGACATCTTTGCGCGTGTGCAGACGATCAAAGTGCACGGACAGCGGACCCTTCAAGCAAGACAAGGCGATTCGATGGGATGAAGTCAGCAAATTGGAGATGCTCCTAATTGTTGTTCTAAGGCAATGGTGCGCTAATCCTTGAGGGCTGTGAGACAGAATTAAATCCAAAGTAGTTGGCGGATGTAGGTTTTCAGTGTCATCGAAGGTGCATTGGAGGATTAGCCTTGGCAAGAATATCTTAATCTGCCGCAAAAAAAACGTGCATTATAATTATTAGCTTGATGTGAGTATTTCATCAGAAAAATTCTACCTAAAGCAATCCATTTTTAAAGCTCCGTTTTCTCCTTCCAAACATTATCCCATTCCATCCAAATCAGGCACCAACAATTTAGGCTTCGAATTTATCTCATCTCTTCAACAAAAAGACCCATAATCAGCTCGCGCAACACTCGTTACAGCGTAAGTAGCGATCACGATTCTCGTCTTTTTTTTCTTTGGTGCCGACGTAGTACAATATTGGTTAGGGCTGCTTGCTGCTGCAGCATGATTAGCGCAGCGATTAGGCGGCACGGGCAAAAGCGCGCATCGAATCGGGCCAGCACCATGCAACCGTACCTAATCGTGGTGCACCAAGCTGATGTTGTTTTATTACGTGCCGTGGCCAAAAAACTGCAGCGCGCAATGATGCTCACTAAACATTAATACAATATTATCGAGCCTGGGTAAAAGCGCACCTCCGCTCGGGCTCCGGCAGAAGAACAAACGGCGGCACCGTCGGTAGCCTAACTCACCATTTAAGGGAAGCGTGGCTAATCTCAATTAAACAGTGTTTTATCCTTGCCGACCGGTCCCGAGCAAAAAGGCAGCCGCTGCTTAGTTTCCCAACCATTCAGGGGTAGCAAAATGCTTCCAATTTTCGTATCGAAAAATCGTGGTACACCGCAACAAAGAAACCGTTGCGATCGAATCAACTAGACCGTTTTTTTGCTGTTGTTGTTCGGGGATGTTTTCCTTTTTTTTATCCACTCCACTCCGCTTCGTCGTAGGAATTTTGCCTGCGCTTAATAAGGGGTCGATTAAATTCATATTACCCGGCCTCGGTTGTGGATGGGGCCTTTGCGCTAACAGAACCACCAATCGGCATCATTGAAATCATTTCCGTCCGACACAAACACACGCGCGGCCAGGAAGAGAGAACTATTGTTTTCGTGATTATAAATTGAAAAATAAGTACAAAAAAAGAGTCAAAGAAAATAATTAAAGAAAAGTAAAATACGTTAACAATTATTTTCTAAATTAAGGCAAACTAATTAAGGAAAAAATTATATGCAAAAGACTAGTTCAAATTTAAAACTTACAAGGCTACAAATTTACCAACAAACAAACGAAATTGCAACGAAAAACACTGACAACGAATGAAAGAAGACGGAGAAACGAAGGTATAAGGACAATTCTATCATAGAATTGTTTAGAATAAATTGGTACATCGTAGAAAATAATAACAGAATGTATAAAACCAATACAAGAGAAGAAATTAAAACGATAAACCTGTCAATAAGTCAACAAGAGAATGATAATATAGCTATAAATATTGCAAAAGTTGAAGCAATAAACTATCGGAAACTGAATATTTATACAAGCATAATGAAGCAAAACAAGAGCCCAATAAATGTCATAATTGACAGTATAATTAACAAATCTACACACTCACACTCACACACACACACACACTTAACCGCTAGCTCACAAACATCGGCAATAAATGTTGTTTCGAAACGTTCCCATTCGGCGACTTGCTTACGCTCGCCCAGCCTCAAAGACAGTATTCATTCTTGCCAATAAAATAATAAGCCCGCTGCGCAGAACTCCAGCGAACGTATGCAAAAGAACCCTTTCGCCCCGCACGCTCGGTTTTGGACGGATGCCCCGCGCAAAGTACGATCAAATGTCAATAACGGGGGTAATTGGCGCTTGGCAGGATTAATTTTGTACCGCTAGCTCGGGCAGCGAACAAGCGAACGCGCGCTTCTGTTTCGGCCGTCCGTCGGGTTGCGCGAGTGTCTTGCTTCCCTAAGTAATTTTGCGTAACGGTACCAGGGTTCGGTTGCGCCGGAGTGCGCGCTGCAAATTACGCGCTTGCCATCCGTAGATGTAACGCAGCGATGCCATGTTTTGGCACATTATGTCATCGGCAGTGCCGGCGGCATCTCGCGCGCCGGTACGCCGGATAAGTTCTGCGCTGACGGAGTGCCGTCCTGTTCTGGATGTTACGTAACTAGCTGTGGGCAGGGTTGGGGTATTGTAATCTACGTCCTGCCGTTTGCCGGACCCTTCATTAAGCGGACGCGCGCAGAGGATGAAACGATGCACATGATCATTACACACACGGGGGCAGCCGATTGGGGCAATCATAAAATGTACCGTTCGATAGCCTTTTTGGGTCCCCCCCCCTTCCGTGTTCGGCTTGTCACCGGGGCGATTCCGTTGGTGAGGACCTGTCATCAATTTGCCTAAATAAGAGCGCGCACGATACGGTAAACAGATGCGCGTTAGTGTTGCGCGAGGCCAATGAACTTGTGCAGTTGCAACTTGATACTTGTTTTTTTAATTTCGTTCTTTCTTCAGCATAGCTACTTGTTGGGGAGTGGTGCACGATCGTTTTCGTCATCAAAAGCTTCCAAACCGTCGTCTGAAGTTCGTCTGACTTCAAGCGGTACGGTGGCTGCAACACTGTGGTCAAGAATTAGAAGGACCAATCGGAAGAAACGAATATCCCGCTCTATTTCTGATAGTCTACACAGCTTTCATTCTTCTGCTTAGAGTTGCAATCTGCCCGCACTCCTATCATTATATCAGGTCCTAATAACCAGGTTTTACCGAATCGTACCTTTGTTATAATCAGAGCAGATCGCCCAACCCAACAACAACAAAAAAATGACTAGGACCAACATTAACCGAGATCCTGCTGCAGGGCGCCCTTTACCATTTACCCGGCCGATCCGTTTTGTTGTTGCCATTTCCTTTCCAGGACATTCTACCTGAGAGTGTGAAGCAGTTGCTAGACCTAGTTTGGAGGCCGCACTAATTGCATGTCCGGACGGTTAAGATCCGGTGCGTAGGCGATACATCGCTCGTTAGGGCGTTTGGATCGTTCGCTGCACAGAAATTGCCGGTTTGCGTTACCGGCGTGTCGGACCCGCCGTGCCAAAAAGGGCGTCAATGGTGAGCGTGCGTGTGAGTGAGCTATGTGGAGACGTCCGCCGCGATTGTGGGCGGAGAAGCGGCTATCCTTAGCTGGGACCGCTGCCCATTTCCGGTCACCGAATGGGCGCTAACGATTATGTCGGTCGGGTGCAAGTGCAACAATGTGTCAAAATCCATCATATCGACCGGTAATGATGGGTTTCGGTCTCCGTCTTCGGAACCGGGATGACCCCTAATGGATTGGGGTGGCGTGTGTTTTATGCACCTTTTGCTGGACATCTTTGCGCGTGTGCAGACGATCAAAGTGCACGGACAGCGGACCCTTCAAGCAAGACAAGGCGATTCGATGGGATGAAGTCAGCAAATTGGAGATGCTCCTAATTGTTGTTCTAAGGCAATGGTGCGCTAATCCTTGAGGGCTGTGAGACAGAATTAAATCCAAAGTAGTTGGCGGATGTAGGTTTTCAGTGTCATCGAAGGTGCATTGGAGGATTAGCCTTGGCAAGAATATCTTAATCTGCCGCAAAAAAAACGTGCATTATAATTATTAGCTTGATGTGAGTATTTCATCAGAAAAGATTTACCCAAAGCAATCCATTTTTAAAGCTCCGTTTTCTCCTTCCAAACATTATCCCATTCCATCCAAATCAGGCACCAACAATTTAGGCTTCGAATTTATCTCATCTCTTCAACAAAAAGGCCCATAATCAGCTCGCGCAACACTCGTTACAGCGTAAGTAGCGATCACGATTCTCGTCCTTTTTTTTCTTTGGTGCCGACGTAGTACAATATTGGTTAGGGCTGCTTGCTGCTGCAGCATGATTAGCGCAGCGATTAGGCGGCACGAGCAAAAGCGCGCATCGAATCGGGCCAGCACCATGCAACCGTACCTAATCGTGGTGCACCAAGCTGATGTTGTTTTATTACGTGCCGTGGCCAAAAAACTGCAGCGCGCAATGATGCTCACTAAACATTAATACAATATTATCGAGCCTGGGTAAAAGCGCACCTCCGCTCGGGCTCCGGCAGAAGAACAAACGGCGGCACCGTCGGTAGCCTAACTCACCATTTAAGGGAAGCGTGGCTAATCTCAATTAAACAGTGTTTTATCCTTGCCGACCGGTCCCGAGCAAAAAGGCAGCCGCTGCTTAGTTTCCCAACCATTCAGGGGTAGCAAAATGCTTCCAATTTTCGTATCGAAAAATCGTGGTACACCGCAACAAAGAAACCGTTGCGATCGAATCAACTAGACAGTTTTTTTGCTGTTGTTGTTCGGGGATGTTTTCCATTTTTTTTTATCCACTCCACTCCGCTTCGTCGTAGGAATTTTGCCTGCGCTTAATAAGGGGTCGATTAAATTCATATTACCCGGCCTCGGTTGTGGATGGGGCCTTTGCGCTAACAGAACCACCAATCGGCATCATTGAAATCATTTCCGTCCGACACAAACACACGCGCGTCTGGAGCGTCCGAATGACAGCAGTGCCTCCCCGACCGAAAAGGGCTTCCCAATGGTGGCACGCGCCAACCAACGAGACGCGTGCGGGAAAGGGGGAGCGAGAGAAAGAGGGGGGCCAGGTGGATTAGTGTGGGCCCCCTTTAGTTTTTTGAGCTTCGATCATTAATTTCTCCGATTTTTGGCTCCCGAAGAATTGTGGGGTTCGTCACCGTCGGTCCGCTCAAGTCTTTCCCAAGCAGCAAGCGCTACTAATAGTATGCTTGAGGCTATCCGTAGCCCTTCGTAGCTAGGGTAGCTGACGTTCGCTTTGAAGGGCTTCTTTTGCCGTTAAATCTTAAAACCCAAAACAGTCCGTCCTAAGCGATTGTTTTTTGCGCAAAGGGCTGTTGGTTGGCTTCTTTGTGTTTTTTTTTCGTTTTCAGAAACTGTCAGTCGTCGAGGTTTGGCGAGACTCCCCGAGACGAAACGCTGTGTTTATTATTTATGCGCACATTATTGATATTAAATTATGGCATAATGGCGCACCCCGAACCGCTAGTAGGGCCGTGGCGCAGACACCCGAGGCTACAGTGTATCTTCGGGGCACGATTATGGTACATAAATTAAAGTACCATTTTTACCCCGTTTTGTTTTGTACCTGGGTCGACTGTCGAACTGTGTTTTCTAAGCCGGCGCTCGAACGAATGTAAGCCGCCCAGCAAACGGACCGGGCTCGGTATGATAACAACTTAAGGCGATGATCATTTAATGATAGAGGACACACAAACCCTTCGTTCGGTAACAGAAAGGGGATTTTTAGGGTTTGTTGGTGGATTTGAGGGATGCTTTTCAAGGCTACGTTCTAAGGATGGAATGATGATTAAGAAGATGTGGATTGCTGAAACGTTTCTAGAGCGATGAGTAATGCCTGAGTTGTTGTGCTTTCGGGAGAACAGATCTAGAGTCTCTTTTCCAACAAAACGATCGTCCATCTAACTGGATTGGATTAGAGAGGACTCCAATATTTGATATCACTGTGTGCTGTCTTCTATAAGCGACTTGCAAGCTTTCCTTAAAAAGAACTCTCTGTCCATGGCTGCATTCTTCCACCACCGGATGCATCCGATCTCCCTCATCCTACGTATCGTACCTAGCAGGGCATGAGTCCGGCATCCTCATCACGTGCCCCAACCAGCGTATCCTTCCGGCTTTGACAACCTTCAGGATGTCTGCATCGTCCGACAGCTCAGCTAGCTCGTGGTTCATTCTCCTTCTCCACACGCCCTGCTCACACACACCGCCAAAGATAGTCCGTAGCATCCGCCGCTCGAAAATGGCGAGTGCATTGGAGTCCTCCTCCAGCATAGTCCAGGACTCGTGCCCGTAGAGGACTACCGGCCGTATCAGTGTGCGATATATGTCGCATTTCGTGCGTTGTTGGAATCTTCTGGATCTCAGGAGTTTGTGGAGCTATACAATATTATCGAGCCTGGGTAAAAGCGCACCTCCGCTCGGGCTCCGGCAGAAGAACAAACGGCGGCACCGTCGGTAGCTTAACTCACCATTTAAGGGAAGCGTGGCTAATCTCAATTAAACAGTGTTTTATCCTTGCCGACCGGTCCCGAGCAAAAAGGCAGCCGCTGCTTAGTTTCCCAACCATTCAGGGGTAGCAAAATGCTTCCAATTTTCGTATCGAAAAATCGTGGTACACCGCAACAAAGAAACCGTTGCGATCGAATCAACTAGACAGTTTTTTTGCTGTTGTTGTTCGGGGATGTTTTCCATTTTTTTTTATCCACTCCACTCCGCTTCGTCGTAGGAATTTTGCCTGCGCTTAATAAGGGGTCGATTAAATTCATATTACCCGGCCTCGGTTGTGGATGGGGCCTTTGCGCTAACAGAACCACCAATCGGCATCATTGAAATCATTTCCGTCCGACACAAACACACGCGCGTCTGGAGCGTCCGAATGACAGCAGTGCCTCCCCGACCGAAAAGGGCTTCCCAATGGTGGCACGCGCCAACCAACGAGACGCGTGCGGGAAAGGGGGAGCGAGAGAAAGAGGGGGGCCAGGTGGATTAGTGTGGGCCCCCTTTAGTTTTTTGAGCTTCGATCATTAATTTCTCCGATTTTTGGCTCCCGAAGAATTGTGGGGTTCGTCACCGTCGGTCCGCTCAAGTCTTTCCCAAGCAGCAAGCGCTACTAATAGTATGCTTGAGGCTATCCGTAGCCCTTCGTAGCTAGGGTAGCTGACGTTCGCTTTGAAGGGCTTCTTTTGCCGTTAAATCTTAAAACCCAAAACAGTCCGTCCTAAGCGATTGTTTTTTGCGCAAAGGGCTGTTGGTTGGCTTCTTTGTGTTTTTTTTTCGTTTTCAGAAACTGTCAGTCGTCGAGGTTTGGCGAGACTCCCCGAGACGAAACGCTGTGTTTATTATTTATGCGCACATTATTGATATTAAATTATGGCATAATGGCGCACCCCGAACCGCTAGTAGGGCCGTGGCGCAGACACCCGAGGCTACAGTGTATCTTCGGGGCACGATTATGGTACATAAATTAAAGTACCATTTTTACCCCGTTTTGTTTTGTACCTGGGTCGACTGTCGAACTGTGTTTTCTAAGCCGGCGCTCGAACGAATGTAAGCCGCCCAGCAAACGGACCGGGCTCGGTATGATAACAACTTAAGGCGATGATCATTTAATGATAGAGGACACACAAACCCTTCGTTCGGTAACAGAAAGGGGATTTTTAGGGTTTGTTGGTGGATTTGAGGGATGCTTTTCAAGGCTACGTTCTAAGGATGGAATGATGATTAAGAAGATGTGGATTGCTGAAACGTTTCTAGAGCGATGAGTAATGCCTGAGTTGTTGTGCTTTCGGGAGAACAGATCTAGAGTCTCTTTTCCAACAAAACGATCGTCCATCTAACTGGATTGGATTAGAGAGGACTCCAATATTTGATATCACTGTGTGCTGTCTTCTATAAGCGACTTGCAAGCTTTCCTTAAAAAGAACTCTCTGTCCATGGCTGCATTCTTCCACCACCGGATGCATCCGATCTCCCTCATCCTACGTATCGTACCTAGCAGGGCATGAGTCCGGCATCCTCATCACGTGCCCCAACCAGCGTATCCTTCCGGCTTTGACAACCTTCAGGATGTCTGCATCGTCCGACAGCTCAGCTAGCTCGTGGTTCATTCTCCTTCTCCACACGCCCTGCTCACACACACCGCCAAAGATAGTCCGTAGCATCCGCCGCTCGAAAATGGCGAGTGCATTGGAGTCCTCCTCCAGCATAGTCCAGGACTCGTGCCCGTAGAGGACTACCGGCCGTATCAGTGTGCGATATATGTCGCATTTCGTGCGTTGTTGGAATCTTCTGGATCTCAGGAGTTTGTGGAGCTTTCAGATTTCGCTGCTTACGTTGTTATCCGAAGTTACGATCGTGCCAAGGTAGCAAAACTCCTCTACTACCTCGAGATCGTCACCGTCAACTAATACTCTGCTTCCGAGTCGTGCTCTATCACGGTCAGGGCCCCCGGCAAGCAGGTATTTTGTCTTCGTCGCATTGATTCTCAAGGAAGAGGCAAACTGTAAGCACACTTAGGACTGTGAGTGAGACAAATCGTCCCCAGCAAAAATCGCAAGATGATATTGTCTAGAAGGCTATCCCATTGAAAAGTTGATTACCTCAATATTTGAGAGGTCTTTGGTGGACTTCTCCTTTTTCTCCGTCTTAACAACCTCGAGAAGTTTTCACTTCGTATTACCCGTTGCGAGACAGTCAGTTAAGTCTTACAAACTGTAACATGGTTGGGTCTGTCTTCATTCCTTAGAATCACAGGAAATTAATGTCCACTAGACTCTCCGATAACATTTTGGATTCTTTCAATATTCTTGGTACTTTTTGAAGGACTTGATGATTATTGCTATTTATTGCTAGCTCTAATCCCACAACTCTGAAATAAATTATTGTATAAAACAACTGGCCAATAAATTCATGGATTCTTTCAAAATTTAGGAACTCGTTGGAGATTTCGTCGGCTAACCTATTAGGTATCCATCAAGGTCTTAAAGCTTGATATTGGTCTGAGATTTTCAATTAGATAACTTTCACCCATTAGGATATATTATTGTCCAGAAGACTCTCCTGTAAAATCAAGGATTCTAACAATATGTGGGAACCGCTCAAGTCTTTCCCAAGCAGCAAGCGCTACTAATAGTATGCTTGAGGCTATCCGTAGCCCTTCGTAGCTAGGGTAGCTGACGTTCGCTTTGAAGGGCTTCTTTTGCCGTTAAATCTTAAAACCCAAAACAGTCCGTCCTAAGCGATTGTTTTTTGCGCAAAGGGCTGTTGGTTGGCTTCTTTGTGTTTTTTTTTCGTTTTCAGAAACTGTCAGTCGTCGAGGTTTGGCGAGACTCCCCGAGACGAAACGCTGTGTTTATTATTTATGCGCACATTATTGATCTTCATTTTAAGAAGCTATTCTTATTAATGATTTTATTGTTAGGCTACAGTGTATCTTCGGGGCACGATTATGGTACATAAATTAAAGTACCATTTTTACCCCGTTTTGTTTTGTACCTGGGTCGACTGTCGAACTGTGTTTTCTAAGCCGGCGCTCGAACGAATGTAAGCCGCCCAGCAAACGGACCGGGCTCGGTATGATAACAACTTAAGGCGATGATCATTTAATGATAGAGGACACACAAACCATTCGCTCGGTAACAGAAAGGGGCTTTTTAGGGTTTGTTGGTGGATTTGAGGGATGCTTTTCAAGGCTACGTTCTAAGGATGGAATGATGATTAAGAAGATGTGGATTGCTGAAACGTTTCTAGAGCGATGAGTAATGCCTGAGTTGTTGTGCTTTCGGGAGAACAGATCTAGAGTCTCTTTTCCAACAAAACGATCGTCCATCTAACTGGATTGGATTAGAGAGGACTCCAATATTTGATATCACTGTGTGCTGTCTTCTATAAGCGACTTGCAAGCTTTCCTTAAAAAGAACTCTCTGTCCATGGCTGCATTCTTCCACCACCGGATGCATCCGATCTCCCTCATCCTACGTATCGTAACCAGCGTATCCTTCCGGCTTTGACAACCTTCAGGATGTCTGCATCGTCAAACAGCTCAGCCAGCTCGTGGTTCGGTATCTTTTATGTAGATTCGAAATAAGATGTTTTCAAGATTTCCGGACGATTTGTCGTAGAGTAAAAATCGATTTTTCTCTAACAAATAATGCTTGGTAGCTTCTGACGAAATCCCTAGCTAGTGGTGCAAGTCTAGAGAAGAGTATTAGAGACATTATCTTCTAGACTTATAGACTTATAGAGACCTGGAGCTTTCAGATTTCGCTGCTTACGTTGTTATCCGAAGTTACGATCGTGCCAAGGTAGCAAAACTCCTCTACTACCTCGAGATCGTCACCGTCAACTAATACTCTGCTTCCGAGTCGTGCTCTATCACGGTCAGGGCCCCCGGCAAGCAGGTATTTTGTCTTCGTCGCATTGATTCTCAAGGAAGAGGCAAACTGTAAGCACACTTAGGACTGTGAGTGAGACAAATCGTCCCCAGCAAAAATCGCAAGATGATATTGTCTAGAAGGCTATCCCATTGAAAAGTTGATTACCTCAATATTTGAGAGGTCTTTGGTGGACTTCTCCTTTTTCTCCGTCTTAACAACCTCGAGAAGTTTTCACTTCGTATTACCCGTTGCGAGACAGTCAGTTAAGTCTTACAAACTGTAACATGGTTGGGTCTGTCTTCATTCCTTAGAATCACAGGAAATTAATGTCCACTAGACTCTCCGATAACATTTTGGATTCTTTCAATATTCTTGGTACTTTTTGAAGGACTTGATGATTATTGCTATTTATTGCTAGCTCTAATCCCACAACTCTGAAATAAATTATTGTATAAAACAACTGGCCAATAAATTCATGGATTCTTTCAAAATTTAGGAACTCGTTGGAGATTTCGTCGGCTAACCTATTAGGTATCCATCAAGGTCTTAAAGCTTGATATTGGTCTGAGATTTTCAATTAGATAACTTTCACCCATTAGGATATATTATTGTCCAGAAGACTCTCCTGTAAAATCAAGGATTCTAACAATATGTGGGAACTCTTTGGAAGGCTCGATGAGTAACACATTTGGAAACCATCAACTGCTATTTGTTTGAGACTGTCAAAGAGTCACGTACAAAGGTGTAGGCAATCCGACGAAGTCGTTGATGTCTCCAATATTTGAGAACTTTTTGCAGGACTCAATTACCCATTTGAAAGCGATTAAGACCTTGCTATTTGTTTAAGACTTTCAATGAGAATCCTCCATCCAGATGTTCCTATTTCGATCGGTCTCTAAGGTTGCTCCAATATTTGTGATTTTCTTTGAATGACCCTATAGGTTAATTCTATACTCTATACATTCTCTATATTGTAAGTTTCGGAACGCCAATGAGGTAACTCTTTCACTTTCAAACCGCTGGAAATTGTAGTCCAAAAATCTGTCCAAGTAAATTGTAGATTTGGCCAGTATTTCAGAACCCTTTGGAGAACCCTTTGGAGAAGCAAGAAATCAATGTCTAGTAGACTCTCGTATGCAACCTTGGATTTTTTTGGAGTATTCGATGAATAATTTCGAAGGTCTTGTAAACCTGTCCCCAATAGTAGTTGATATCCCAATGAGACCAATCTATCTATCCGTAAATGCGTTAGAAATCCGTTTAAATATTCCAAAGGACCAAATCATTGGAGGACTTTCAATTACTCACAGGCCGCTAAGGCTAAATCATACATTCCAGCAATATTGGAAACACTTTCGTAGACTCCAAAGCTGCATAAGAACCAATTTCAACTACGTGACGTGTCGAGATGAGATCTATCGCTAGGATCAATATCTTGAATTTATCCCGATTCTAAACAAAGAACCAACAAGGCCTCTTTTATCACACAGCTTTATAACAGATTAAAAATTGTATCAGTAAGTCCCTTCTCTTCCCAAGTAATCAAGCAAATCTAAAAGCACAAAATCTCCTACAAGATGCCATCTAAAACAGAAAACTTCTTTCTCAGAAAAGGCAGTTAACGCCAGGTCCTATAATCACTTTACCTTGCCAAACACACGGAAAAGGAAACGGTCGGGCCCATTAGCGCAAACTCGATCGCTGGTGAGGATTTGTGGGCCGAAAAGGAACCAAAAAACACATCCAAAAAAAAAAAGGTGTTAACATTACATTTCCGCTTCGACCTATTCCGTCTTATCCCGTGTTGTTTTTTTGCTTCTTCCTAAAGCGTTTCAGGGCACAGGTACAACCTTCGGGCCGATAAACGTCCGGCCGTATAGATTCAAACTTCCGTCGTCCGGATCAATTTGATACGAGTACGGCCTGCTTTTGGCTTCCGTAGAGGAAGATTTTTTTTCTTCCTTCAATCGTTTCACTTTCGGTAAGTGCTCGTGCTCGGCAGCAGCAAAATGATCGATTCGTCTCAAGTAAACATCGAACGATTCATCACCGGGGCACACCGGTCGGATTATCTTCCGATCCGGAAATGGCGTGTCGGATGAAAGTGAGAACGGATTCCTTTCGATCCTTCGCATCGGCAAACACATCCTGCATCAGTTACTTCCTGCAGTTCCTTACAAAAAACATAATTTCCCCCAACAACGACTCTCAGCTCTTACTACTTCAATCATTTTGATTGAGCTCGATAAAGACTCTAAATGGAAAAAAGACGCATCGTCCAACAAACCAATCTTCATTGCTGATAATATTCGGCTCCGTATCTCCGGTGTTCGACACAGCTGGTCCAACCGAACGGACGGTTGTCTTATCGGTGGCAACACATCGCACCCAATCGCACTTCCGGGGCGCACGCAGTATGATAAATGGTACCGAGCCAGATAAGTGACGAGTCTGACCCACGCGGCAGAACCAAAACAAAACATTGGGAAAATTGGTTCACTTTCGTTGTGTTTTGTCTTTTTGTATCCCTCATCAGATGCATCGAGCTCGGTTCGGTGTAAAATAGGTGTTAATGAGGTCCGGGAAGGATTATGGTGAATGATTGTCTATTTTATTCTCATCAGCTTGATATCCTTTTTTTGCTAATCACTGGTAAAGATAAAAAGCCCTTTTCCGGTTCAGGATTTCTGTTTTTTGTTTGCCTAACATTTCTAGTAAAGTTTTTTTCGATCATTTGCTTCCTATTTTCATTTTCTTGGTGTTTTTTTCTTTACCTTTGAATTTTTATAAGTTTTTATTTCTCTTTCAGTTATTGGTGGCTTTTAATCGTTTATTTATTAGTGTTTCCATCCTATTCCATTTAGTTTATGTTTTTCCTCATCGTAGTTGAAGCCTTTTAGCTCGTTAAAGCATTCTTCTTGTGTTTTATTTATCGATACAATAACTTGCAATCTTTGAATCAGTATCAACTGTAACTATTTATATTTTCTTACTTTAAACCCTTTATTTTTATTCTTTTTTTTATGATTTTATACTATGTTTTCATTTTTATTCACCGAACGAATGCTTTTGTTAAACCTAATTACTGATTCAAGTTTATTTTCATCTCATACACTAAATGGTTTTGCATTTTCGTAATTTTCTTTTATTGATATAACAATTTATCTCCAAAGGATACTTTTTCAGACAGTAGAAATAGTTTTTTTACTTTTGCCTGTTTTTCTGTTTTGCCTACAACAACGAAGATTTTTGTCAGAAGAAGATGGTTTAGTTTTTCCTTTATCTTAATAAAATTACCTTATGATATTTATTTACTTTATTTCTTATTCATTTAAACAATGATTTTTATTATTTTTCTTTTCGTTTTTTACTTTTAATCATACTATCTGCATATTTATTTGCTTTTTGATTTATTTGTCAATTTTTTGAGTGATTCATTAATTAATTTATTTTATCATCTCTTGTTCTTTTGTTTTATTAAATTATATGGATGCTTTTCCAACACAGTATTATTGTTTCTCATTAAATGATCTTCGTCTAAGAATATCTTCGTTCGTTTACATAAGTTTTCTGAATATCACATCACTGTTTATCCTATTGTATCTATTATTTCGATCTTTTCGTCCGAACCCGTTTCAATATTTAATTTTCATATTTTAATTATTATTACAATGTTCTTTTTGTTTTCCTTTTTACTTTCTTTTTATTCTATTTTCTCTGTTAACTATAATTTTCTTTAAAACTTTAAATTTTTAAACTATTTATTATAATGTTCTAATATCTTGTTCTGCTGTTGTTTCTTCTGTTCATATACTCCGTTTTCTTCCTTTTTTAACCTTTTTTATCGTTAGCTACATTTAATTTTGTTGTGTTAGTATTTAATTTGCTCGTCAAATCAACTCACCAACCAGTGTAAATGTCCTTTCGGTGTAAAATAATCGCTTACATAATAGTCCTACCCACATTTAATGCATTTCATCCTCTTCTTTAATCCCTCTTGCCACTTACGCGTTCTCTTAACACGAACACAAAAATCTCCTCATCATCGTGTTCGTGAGAGGGCGTCTTCACACCTTGACCACTTGAACAGAAACAGTCCACGAAACAGCCCGAAACCGAAACCCCATTTGTCGACACCTGGTTGAAGGAGGTAATACGCACAGCACAACACCAGCACAATGGATCGCCGGCCCGGCTGTTGAGCGTCGTCCATGGTAGTGGTAGTAGCGGGCCCGGGTTTGCTTTTAATTTGAATAATTACCGACAGCTTACGGTGGAGACCACACGAAGGACGGGTGCCGCGCGTTCCAATTACCGGCGATGATGAATGGGTTTATAAGTGGATAACGTTGAGGTGGTTTTGAAAGGATGGATTTTACTCCAAAATCCGCGCGTGCGAACGCATTAGGATCACATTTTGCGCCACAGTGTTTGACGTTTCGCTTCGTTTCAGGGTAACAATCGTTTGCAAACTGTTGAACTGTGCACGCAGCTGCTAGACAGACGGGGTGGTAGTAGCGGCGACAAGGTATAGCTAATGTTTTGACCTTTATCCTGCCAGCTCGGTCTTGTGTACGCCCCGATTGATTTAATTTTTCTTTAAAAGGGTTTAATTAGTGGTTCAGACGTTGGTTTTGATGGGTTCCTTGGGCGATTTATGTCTAAGGATTCTCGTTTCATTATTTGACATGATTTACACACCTCGTTTAGAGGTTCTTTACTGAGAGTCGCCGCCTACATGCACGTACCAAAAAAAAACATCCTAAATGGCGCTTGAACCAGCACAACTTTATGAGAACTAGAGTAAGAGAACCCCTAGAAAGAGCCTAGAGATGTACCTCCCTCGAATGATGTCATCAAACGATTTACGAGCCATACATTCGGGCGCAATGCATCTCGGAACTTGGCCGACCTATAAACTCACTCCTTTTCGGTGCGCTTTCGATCTTTTGGGGGCGGCAAATGAAGAAGTTCTAGATTTAGCGCCACGGGAATTATTTTCTTTGAAAGCAACGCACGCAAGCGAAGAGAAGGAGCGTAGTTGGGAAGATACACACAGAAAAGCAAACCTCCAAACACGGCAGGACATCGGTATGCAAGGAGGCTTTCGGCAGAGCGAGAGTTATTTATGAAGCGTACACGCATCAGCAGCGTTTGAAGTTTGACCGGGAACGAACTCCGGGCGGAAAACGGAATAGAAAGGAGACGAGAAAGGTCGACCGATGAGTTCGAAGAATTGTTTGGGAAAAGAATGTTTTTTGTTTCTGATTCTGCCATTTATTGCTACCTTTTTACACGTTCGATTAGTTGCGTGAGTCTTTGCGTTAAGCCAAGTATTTGATACATTTTAATCTTTCGTCAAAATGGGAAAGACATCTTCGTTTCTTGGCAACATTATTATGTAAGTTCTAGAGTCTCATATCAGTACTGGTATACATCGCTTATGATGTCTTAGAGTTTATAAGGCCTTTCATCCTACCAGATATCTTCTAGGAAATTCTCCATACAGACCATAGACTCCTTCAATATTTTGTACATTTTTTAACGATTCCAAAAATTAGAGATTCCATTAGAGAACCGAGATATTTCTTATCCAGAAGACTCTTCTATTGAATCATAGATCTCTCCATTATTTGAGGACTCTCTGTAGGGCGGCATGAGTAATTCCTTTTTGAAGCTATCAAGGACTTCCAAACTTTAATCGGTTAGAGAATTCAAAATTGTACATCTGTTGAGGCTCTCCTTAAGACAACGCTTACTCAACAAAGCCAACAAGGCTAAATCATGCAGTCCTTCAAAATCTGGGATCTTCTTAGGATGACTCGATAACCAACGCAATTAAGGGACTGTCGCCATTTATCCACAAAAAAAATATTCTCCAGAAAACTTTCCAGTTGAATCGTGGACCCGTACAATATTTGGGAACTCTTTAGAGGACCTGATGAGTAACCTATTCTGGGAATAGTTGAGGTAGCTCCAATTAAATATCTCTTACACATCAAAGCTTCGGGAAGCTTGTTATCCAGACGACTCTACAACTTAATCAAGAGTTCCTCCAATATCTGAGATCCTTTTGGAGGATTCAATAGGTAATCCATTTAAAAATGCAGGACTATCATTGAGACAACATTTACCCCATGATCCGATTGGGAGTTACTATCCAGAAGACTCTCCTAGTGAATCAGAAATTCCTCCAATATATAGCAACACGTTTGAGGACTCGATAACCAAGGTCTCATGATTCCAATCGGGAGTTATTGAGTCTTGAAACAGTGAAACAAACAACTCCTACTCGTTTAAAGTTACAGATAATCAATTTTCAGAGTCGTTTCCAATAAAACTGTCATTTAGTCAATGTTTTGCTATAAACGATAGGAGATTCTTGATACCATTGAGCCGCCGAAAGCTGTTCATCAGCCACATACAGCAACGTATACATCAAAATCCTAAGAACGTTTAGAGTTGCGTAAAGAGACAGCAAACTAGACTGAACTGAATATCTGATACTTATAGAACTACAGCTTCCGATACTTCTAGAAAGATTAATGAAGAAATAAATTGAGAAAAACATTACGATAGCCTTTACTTGACATCACAACTTCGGAATTGTTTAAAAGTATGCTAAAAGCAATACATTAGCGATTTACTGCGTTAAGCGCCACCAACTTAATTAAAGTAAAAACAATCTTAATAAGAAATTCAATATATCTCTTGCTGTTTTGAATAATTTAGTTTTGAAATAAATTTATTAAGCTCAAAAATACTCTCTTTTACGCAATCAAACCTCTAAAGACAGCTCCGATCGAATCAAAAGACTTCAACGTTGCGTGTGACGCCACAAGCGACGAACCCGACGTTACCGTGCCCACCGCTGATTGATCGATGCGCACTCAGGGTTTTTTTTTTACTTTTTGATGAAATTAAATTTTTTTGCTGATTCAGTCCAAATCGGAATCGCTCGAAGAACAACAAGCTACAAAAAAAAAAAACCACAAAACCGTTGCGGGCAAAACATGCTTTCCGGGATCGTTCATCGATCGATCGTCTGTCACACGAAATCGAACACTCCCGTTAAAGGGTTCTGCTGGCGACGACATGCAAAGTGCATTTACCGGCAGTCGCGCACTGCCTGTCGCCATAATTAGATTGCCGTTGATTGCAATTTTTGTGCGCCAGCAAATTGATTACCATGTTGGAGGGGAATCGGCATTCTCTTGTGCGTTGTGTTGTGCGCTGGTTGGCTCATTACGCACCGGAGGGCATCCGTGAGTTGTGGGCAGACTTCAGAACAGTCCGGACATTGATCTTTTTTTGGTGTTTCGTGTGCAATTTCCTACCGAGAATCGAGCATTTCACATTACTTGTTAGCGCAAAGCATGATTATTACGGTGCGCTTCCTACTAAAAGCTTGCATTAACGAGCTTTTAAAAGGCCCCTAATCAGGCAGGTCCGTTCAGTGGTAGCTTCACGTTAGAGCTGCTGGGTTCCCAACGGCCCAACACTGTTGACGCCTGATTAAAACGCCTGCCTATCGGGCAACTACATCTATCGGATCGTATAATTTGCCCGTAATGTCATTAAGTGCGCCAAAGGTTCTCGCTCGCTTTAATGATCATCTCACCTGCACAGCCGAAAACCATCGGCATCGCCGGACAATTTTCGGAGCTTGATTTATGTGGGACACGCGTCACGCGTCAACCTTTCCCTTTAGCGCTACGCAGACACACACACACACGGCGCCCATTATTTAATACCGGGCCGGTTCGTGTCCGGATCGGCACAAGAATGAAGGAAGTAGAACCTGCTGCTGGCCCGGTTTCGGCCGAGCGCCAGCCGAACCGTGAGACCCAGACTGCGCTACGGACTGGTACTGTCCTTTTAAGGTCATGCCGGACACCCGGGAATGCGCGAGAACATTTTCCGGTCCAGGTCCAGGTCGGTGAATGGGGGGCCAACGAGAAATGACTTGGAAACGGCTGCTGGCAACGGTGGTTGAAGTAATTTATGTTGTTCTATCTCGCTGTTGGAGCTTTCCCTCGGTCTAGGGAAGCCAAAATCGCTCCGAAACCCCGTCGCGAAAGCTTGCCAATGCAATGGAGGGGAAGAAAAGAAGTGCAACCCGAAACAAAAAAAACAGGACAAAACCACCCGGAACCCGGATAAGCACACGACGGCTTGAACTTCGACGTCTACTGCCGCTGTATGCTCGGGCAACCGGGAAAGAAAGTCGTCCCGGCATAGGTTGCAATAGGTGCGTACCGATATAAATTGGGCAGCTGGTTCAAAGTCCTGCGAGTTTTTGTTTTCTTCCTTCCGTCCTTTTGGGCACATACTCACCTGCCCAAAAACCCATAAACCCTACAATGTTGAGTGAGCTGAGCGTGCGGCAAGGAGACGAACCCCGGTCGAGCTATTTAAACCTTCTGTTTTTTTCTGCGCGTGTCCGTGTGTATCTTCCCCAAAATCCGCTCGCCCATCGCACAACAACAAGGGCTGATAAGCGCGCGAGCGAGTCACCGGCACCAGCGCATAATTGGTGCAACATATGTTTACCCTACGTGTCATTACGATTTTGCGCGCACAACAGACCTGCCCGATCGAACAAGCGACGAAACCGTTTTAGTATACCCGTTTGGGGTGTTTTTATTTGCGTTCATCAAAACTATCGCGCCTCCTCGCGAGCGCAACCACGCATTCTCTCGCACCCCTTTCACCTGCCACAGCAACAGCCAAAAAACCGGTGCAATAAATTATAATACTCACCACGATGCTGCTGCTGGACGGTAGCAGCAAACGTGTGTGTGCGCGCGCGCATTGCAGATGCAAATTGTGCTGTAGAGGGCGCGAGCCAACCGGGCGCATCTGCGGCATGTGTGCGTGCGCACTGTTCCATCTGCTGCTGCTGCTGCTGGTGCTCGCGGGCCGTTCTGTCATATATTGATTACGAGAGCTCCGGGGACGGTACGCACACCTTGCACACCTTTCTTCCCTACCGGTGGGGTGACTTTAATGACTTGCCCGGTTTCTTTTCGGGATGGGGAGGATGACATTCGATAAGGGACGATAAGCGGTGTAGGGCAGTCCGGGTTAGTAGCGTGGAAGAAAGTGTTGCTGTTCTGGGCGAGGGATAAGGAAGCACTAATTTCGATTTTTTTTTATTACTTAAAAGCTAATAAATTGGAGATATTTGGAGATCTTGTATGTAAGTCTCGCTGTTGAAGAGGACAACAATATTGTGATTAGAATCTGCAGCTTCACGCACTCCATCTAGAGCAAATGGTGTCACGCTTCGAACAATGTGAAGCTCTTGTTTGTCTCTCTTTTGCTCACATTTCACTCTTTCATGTTCCGTTTCTTCCGTATTTTATTATTTTTTTATTCAGTTTTATATCACACCTGATTGTTTTTGTGCTCCTAATTGATTGGATTGATTCTAAGTAAGCTTTTATATTTTATTTGTTTTATTTTGGCATTTATAAACTTGTGTCTACTTTTTTCTAGTCATCCTTTGCAATTTGTCTTGTTGTTCCCAGACAGTATTGTAATATTTTATCATCTTTCCTTATGATAAATAGTACTGCAGAGTTTACGCCAAATTTTTAGCATATTTTACCTCCTTTACCTCGTATCGTCCTTTGCGTCTTTCTAAATCTTGCTTTCCAGTTGTTTTTTTTTTCATTATTAATTAATAAATATAATGTTTTTATCATCTTTCATATTGTCCTATTAAAATTTTCCATTTTTCCTACATTTATTTATTATCTTTCATGTTTTTATTAGACTTAGTCAGTTTTATATTATGTGTGCTCGCTTTTCGATGTTCTTTTCCTTATTACTCACAAACTTATCTATTATTACGAAATTAATTCGTTTAATTTCTCAACAGTTTATTACATTTCACCACAATTTTCTAGTTAACTAATTTTTTTTATTGTTTTTATTGATTTTAAAGTTTCTTCCTTCTGTTTCAAAATAATTTTGGTTGCTTTTTCCATTTGTTTTATTCTTTTTCATGCTCATTTTGTTGCTTATTTTGCAATATGATCTTTTTAATATTTCCGATTCTTTAGTTTTGCTTTACTTTTCTTTTCTTTCATGAAACAGTTGATAAATAAAAATGATCGTTTATTGTTTTATTTAGTCTAGAAATTGTTAATTCGTTTTATCTCGTTTTATTTTGTCCAGACATTTATTTGTTTTTGTCGTAAATTTTACGTACTTATTATCATTAAATAATTTCTGGAGCTGTACCTTTTTTGTTTTTTTTTTTTTGTTAATTTAATCAGTTACACAGTGCCTTTCAAATCTCCTACTTTCTTATATATTTACATTACTTATACCTTGATTTTGTTTTATTTCTTCGATATGAACGTATTTTCTTAGTACTTCGCTGTATTTTACTTATTTTATTTAGTTTATTTACATGCTTCCTCATTTCTATAGATTGGTCTGATCCTTTCTTCATATGTTTCTTAACATTTTTATATTTTTATTGTTATAATTCTTTATATTTTATTTCTGTTTATTTTTATCTTATGTTTAATTATTCTCATTTTTTCACGATTTTGAGCAACATTCAATTCTTTTATTCAAAATTTTCTATTTCTTATTGTCTTTTATATTAGTTGATTTACTAGCTCTGCAGATAATATTATTTATCCTTTTACGGATTCCTTACTATTTCTGTTAACTTTCTTTTACTTTGTTAACCTTTCTTATATTTAATCTTTAACAATTTTCCTCCTCCCAACTTCACTGTTTAAAACTTTTCATTTCATACTACACTGCATGCCCATTACTTTCCCCGCTCATTTGTGCGCAAGGGAAGACAAAAAATTGGCCCTTAGCAAAAAACGAAAACAGAACAGCCTCCCAACCAACTGATAAGAACACACGCGTAAGGAAAGTGTAGTGGTTTGTTAATTTAAATACATATTAGAAGCCAATCGGACGAGCGCAGGACTCAGGAAATCAACCAAAAAAAAGCACGCTCATGATTGATGGGGCAAGGGATGTAAGCGAAAAAATGCCATCGGAGCAGCATTCCGCGCAGGTCAAGATGGGACCAAATGCTCCTGTGCCTGCAAAGACAGGAGTCGCAAAGACAAACGCAACGCAGTTTGTCAGCTGTGTGGCGGGTCTGCGCGCGCGCTCATTAAATCATAATAAAATCAAAAGTCGCCAACCGAAAGGAAAATCGAAGCGAAAGCGAAATGAGCGAACCCGCGAACCGTTAGAAGCTGCTGAGAGGAGGGAGAATGGGAG
>KZ061710.1:51837-68246 GCA_002091835.1 Anopheles maculatus | reverse complement strand
GGGGGGGGATGGAGGGTAAGGAGGGTCGATACTTGCTTGATTGATGTCCACGCGTTCGGTTGCTTCCAGATCGCCGCTCGCTTTCTCGGAAGTGCATCCTGATGAGTTTCGGTGGCTTCACGTCCATCCTAGCGGGTGCGCGCTGTGCATAATTAGTGAGACCTTTCCTTTCGCTGCTTGGCGAGCGTGTGCTTCTGTGTGTCCGTGGCGTCCGTGCCCCCGGGGAAGAAGATCCTGTTCTTGCAGGACATAGACCCGGGCCCCGTAATTGATCACTTTCGCGAGTTCCTGACGACCCGTCCGTACGCTGGTCGCCCAAAAGGAAGTAAAGGAAGCGATCGATTCGAGGACACTGTGCAATCTTTTTTTTTTGCTGTCGTCGTTTCGTTTTCCCTCTCAGGGGTTTTTTTTTCATTCGTGTTGCCACGAGTTGGAATGGAAATTCTTGTCTTGCAAACTTTGTCTCCTGCTTTTTGTGTCGTTGAATGTCTTCCGATCACTTTCCATGTTTCGGTTTTGGGTGAAGTCAGCGACACGATCGATCGTTTGATCGAGCGATGGGAAGCAAAAACCGATTCTGGTGTGTGTGTGTGTTTTTTGCTTTATGATTTGCAGAAAGATTGGAACCTGGACAGCAAACAACAACCAAAAAAATTATCATCAAACTTTAAGCACCCAACAACCGAACCCGGAGCACACGAAAAACAAACTACACCTGAGCGCAATCGTACGCGGCACGACCGGGCCTTCTTTGCCTTCTTCCATGCTCATGGTTTTTTTTTTTTTTTATTTGGCATTTTTTAATTTGCTCCCGCAAGGGAAAACGCAAGCAAAACTGGGCGCGCGCTCCCAGTACTGACATTCCGCAATAGTTTGTTGTTGGGGGATGGGAAGGTTTCATTATCTCGGCGAAAGCCCCCAGCACGGTCATGATTCATGGGGCTGTGACACCCGAAGAACAAATGCTGGCACGCGCAAACGACGGCACAACCGACACGGAGACACGGTTCGTATGGTTGTTCTCGCCTGCCGACAGCGGTTTTTTGAGACGGTTTCAGTTTGAAAATCATTTTTGGGGGGGGGATAGAAACAATGTTTTCGTTGCGTCGTTTTTGCGCCTCCGACAACAAACTGTATCGCTTTAAGGCTTGTTTTGCGTTTTATGTTTCGGATGAAGATTTGTTTGTGTTTCTTTACCCGGCGAGAAGCGCTTAAAGTTTGTATTAATTGATGTTTTGACTTCAACTTACAGCCCATCAAATAAACTAAAACAAATAACACTAAACAATTAAAGAAGTGTATATCCTTCAAGAGAAAAAGCTAAATAATAAAGTGTCTAGTGTAGTATAGCAGAAGAAGGGTCAGATGTTGTTGATTATTTTGGATTGGATCCAGGAGTCTTCTTATCCGAGTCGTCGAGATGGCCGAATCTTTCAAGATAATTCTTGGAACCTTCCACCAAACGTACCTAGGGACCTGTCACTAAGCTTTCTAGCTGTCAACAGAAGCAGATGCTTGGAACCTCGAGCTCCATATAGAGAGCCTTGAACGCCATGAAGGAGCCTCTAATGAAGGATTGGGCCTCCAAAGAGCTTGATGCGCCACTGAGTCGTAGAAGGCTTAATGGCAGGGGCCTGTAGACTATATCCAAAACAATTCACGTAGTTTTCACAGCCTCGTCGCTCATGGGGCCTTACCTATCTATAGACTTCGCAATGGAGGAAGCTTCGTCGCTCAAACGACCCCGACAGGAAAGAAGCCTTGTCGTTCAAGAGAGCTAGTAATTGATGAAGTCTCGTCATGTAAGGGATTTTGTCTACAAATAGAGCCTCGTCTTAGTCTGAAAGATCTCGTTGTCCAAAGGAACTTGCCAGCAAACACTTCTTATAGTCGAGAAAGCATCATCGCCTATGAGGCTTCCTTATAAAATCGTTCAAGGGACGTCGTTGATCAACGAACCTCTTTTACCAAAAACACTTGTCTTATCGTGTGAGCTTCATGTACATAGAGACGGAAGAGGCCTCAAGACATCGCCAAGGGAAAGGTCACGTTATCCATGGAGTCTTATCTACCAATAGACCTAGTAATTGAACGATCCTGTTCGTTTACAAGGCATTTACCTTGTGGATTCGCAATGGCAGATGCTTCGTCGTTTAAAAGAGGGCTCGTCGTGTATGGAACCTCGTCTAACAATTAGCTACGTTTGAAACATTTGATCGTAATCTAAAAGACCTCGTCAGCCAAGCGAACTTATCTATGAAAACCTCTTCTAGTCGATTGAGCCTCGTTGCCTATCTACCTGGCAACATACCTCGTACTAGAAGTGACTTTGTCGTTGTCTACCAATAGACCACAGAATCTAAATAGTCTCATCTTCTTCTTCTTCTTTGGCACTACAACCTCGTGAGGTCTCGGCATGCTATTGCTAGCTCTCTGTGACTTAGTTTTACCCGTAGCTGGATAGTCAGTCCTGCGTCTCATAGGCAAACGAAATTCTTCCAACGACCCCTATTGAAGCCTTGGAGCCTGAGTTTCATGCATCAAGAGATCAGCAGACCAGGAAGAAGCCTCATAGTTCGCAATTGCATCGTTCAAGAGTACTAGTAATGGGTGAGGTCACCATCAAACTAGTACTCTTGTACTACTAGTACTAGTACAATCAAGAAGCCAAGTCGTTCTAGGGTTCTCATCGCTATGCTTAGAGCCTTTCTAGCTACAGGTCTCTTCGAGTCTAGATTCGCCACTGGTCCAGCTATTAAGAACAAATATTTTTAAATAGACTGGATACAGTTCTACAGAAAATCTTCGAGTCTTCGGCTTCTTCGAGCCTGCAGTCGCCATTGGTTCACACTGACATCAAGAGAGAATTTGAATATAATGCTCTGGATTCTACTTTACAAAGAAAATCTTCATATCACGTAAAACTCTAAGAGCAGAAATAAACAATGTAGATAAGAAAATTAAAAGAGCTTCAAAAAACACTTCAAACTATAAAGTAAAAGAAAAGCATAACAGTCACAGTATTAAAGCGCTGTAATGAGAAGTGCGTGCCATTCTGAAGCAAAGCAAACGTCTTTATAAAAACATTGTAAAGTAAAACAACCGAAACGAAAAGAAAGCAGTAATGATCCGTCCCTTCAGTAAAACAAACAAATCGCCACACGAACCGAGCATAAACATATCGCCGCTCGGTACAATGTTTCGCACCCAGCTTGCTGTGCTCCAGATACCGTATCGTTCTGTGGCAAAAATCAAGGCCCACCGGACGCGGAGTTGAGTGATGCGCTCAAGCTGAACCACAAAGCGCTGTCAAAAGCGGCACGTTGCCGTTAAAAATCGTGCGTGCGGTTTCGTTTGGCAGACGGGCCCGAAAAGGTCCAAGGTCGGGCAGAAAATGTAGGCCACCCGTCGGACATTGGTGGGCACGCCGCGAGAATGGGAGCAATGTTCGCAAATTACCACCCAACGCACCCACCCACCCCGAGAAGGTTTTTGGAAACCCCGGGACGAACTTTCTCCTTCCGATTGACGGTTCGATCACGTTACCAGGCTTCCGGGCACGCATCCTTCTCGTTGCGGGGAAAACTCGTACGTATTGAGGCTAATGATGCGCTGGTACTTGATGCTCAGGTTTTGCTGCTGACGTCTGCACCGAGCTACTACGTTGGTGTGACCTTTGGAATGGGAAAAATGCTTAATTACGCATCAGAATTCGATTTGCTATAATTGATACTCGATTAGGGCCGGTGACGATCGAGAGGACTCTAAGCAGTTTGTGGGGGTTTGAGGTACCATTTTCTTGCAGAGTTTAACTCGAACGTCAAGAAACAGAAAACAGCAATTGCTGTAACTTCAAGTATTAAAACCGAAGGATCAAACAGGTAGCTTGACGAAGCGACAGAGCGAGAAGGACATTGGGCCGTCTTCGTCCTGGAATGGGTTTCAGCTGCCGCATTTTTTTTGTTTTTCTTCTTTTCGAAACCCACAGGCACAGTCTGTATGTGTCTGTAAGGCAGGTGTGCAGGTGCAGGTTGATCGTGTATATACGGGCGAGCGCGCGCGCGCGCACCACAGCTAAGGCACACGACCTACAGAGGGGTAAAAGATCCTTTCGCCTTATACACCGGCGATTCCTTGACGAAGTACCTCACTCGGGATTACTTTTCCCACTCTCTCTCTCTCTCTTACTCTCGCTCCTTCCCCCTCTCGCTCCCTTTCTTCCATATCAAGCAAAATAATAAAAAGAATTACCCACCCAAAAAAAAAAAACAACCAAAAACGCGATAACATCACCAAAATTATTATCGAAACGCGCAACATAGAAGTGCGAGAGCGAAACGCTTTAAGCGAGTGAAATGGGATGAAAGTAGCATTAATTTGTTGCCAATGTACGTAGAAACAATCGCGCCACCAGTACGGGCGAAACCGAGCGGATAAAGCAACACCGCAAACCACCGGTAAGAACGGCCAAACGCCCTGGGAAACCGGGAAGGTAAACAGTGATCGGAACGAATCTTCTTCGAATACGTGCAGAATAATCCTTACCCTCGGTGATGGCCTACCCGGCACTGCGTCTCTGCAAACTCCCAGCCCCCGAAACAGGCAATACGGGAAGCACGGAAAGCCGTGTGCGGAAAACACGTACAGAGACGTACAGAAAACAGGTGAAAAGTAAATTCTCGTTGCACGTTGCCGTCTCTCGCTCGATGTAAGGTGGGACAGGGTTGACGGAGAGTGCGAGAGTGGGGTGAAAGCTGTCCGTTGATTGGTCGATGACACGAGCCGCTCGGTTCGAAACCGCAGACACAGGACGGTTCGCGGCTCGCTTCCCTGTAGCGTGACGGCTCAATGTTCTTGCACCAGTTTGGTGTTTTTTTTCTTCTTCTCTTATTCCGAATTTTCGGAATCGGAAGAGGTTACGAGCGGAAAGATTTGGTGTTGTGTGTTGTGATGTCGCGTTGCTTTTTGGTTTACTTGTTGTTTATTCTCCTCGTTTCGATTTGCATCGGACCAGCAATCGTTGCAGCAAGTACGCGAGAGTACGCGCGCGCGCCAGTGCATTCACGCGTGGCGCGCGCGATCGGTAAATTTGGTGTGAAATGAGTTTGGTCTTTGGGGTATTCTGGTTTTGCCTTTTTTTATGGTTGGTTTTCCATTTCGACGCGACGCAAGCCACAAATTTCGTTTGCCGCTGAGGGTTTTGTTGTTGTTGTGGCTGGTCGTTTCGAGTACAGCGGGCATCCAGAAACGGCAGGGATGCATTCTTTAATGCATTCTTAGACGACGCGATAACCAGTTTTAGAACCCGAAGCAGGCTGTTTGCACGAAATCTCTCGTTAAGTACGGAAGTACCAAACCTCGGTAATTAATCGAACCTAGACAGGTGTATCTAGTTCAAGGGTGGTCTACTACATCAAGTAAATGACTCAGTTGGATGTCTCGTCTAAGATGTCTCATCTGCCAAGATTTCGGTGTCCATGAAGATACAATGTCGATCAAGAGTTCTCCTGAAATCGTCGTGGATATATGGAGCCTAAAGATTCTTAGTTTAAGGTCCATCAGCAAGCCACTCAAAGTCCTTATACAGTCATTACAGTCGGATATCTTGTTTAACGGATCTTGTCTAAAGAGTCTCATCCACCAAGAGACAATTTCAATCAAGAAGCCTCTAGCATCAAGATCACGTGCCCCAACCAGCGTATCCTTCCGGCTTTGGCAACCGTCAGGATGTCTGCATCTTCAAACAGCTCAGCTAGCTCGTGGTTCATTTTCCTTCTCCACACGCCCTGCTCGTTGATATATGGAGCATAAAGATTCTACACACAAATTTCACCAACGAACAGTCTAAAGTTAAAGTCTAGATAAATCATTAACGAGGCGTTCCTCGATTGCTAGACGGACTCCCAGTAATAAACTGCTATACCAATAAGTAAATGAGCCTCGACTGATGAAGTCAGTAAGTGTAGGGCGGTCGGATAAATGACCCAGTCTCGTCCAAGGGGCCTTGTTTTAAGAGTCTCATCTACCAAGATTTCGAAGTCCACCAAGCGATAATTTTTAAAAAGAGGACTCCTCTAGTTGTAAGGCTGAGCTTACAGATTCTAAATGAAAGCTCCACCAACGAGCCTCGCAAAGACTTGGTACATCATTGAGCAGGAGTTTTAAGATTGCTAGCCTTGAAAGACGGTGTGCCAGTAGTATAGGAGCCTAGACAGATGTATCCAGAGCCAAGGTGGTCCACTACATCATGTAAATGAGACGACCTCGTCTTCCAAAGGTCTTGCAGTTAGAAAGAGCTTATAGTTCCACCAAGGAGCCTCTTAAAGGCTTCATACCAAGATTTAGGAGTCCACCAAGCGACAATTTCTACCAAGAGGACTCATCTAGCTGTTAGATGGAGCTTACAGATTCTAAATGTAAGGACAACCAACGAGCCTTTCAAAGACTTGGTACATCATTGAGCATGAGTTTTAAGATTGCTAGCCTAGAAAGACGATTTCCCCAGTAGTATAGGAGCCTAGACGGATGTATCCAGAGCCAAGGTGGTTTACTACATCATGCAAATGAGACGACTAAGAGGCCTCGTCTTCCAAAGGTCTTGCAGTTAGAAAGAGCTTCTAGTTCCACCAAAGAGCTCCTTAAAGACTTCATTCCTCACTAAGGAAGAATTTGAATTTGAATTTCTCCAAAATTCTATTTATCTAAAGTTCTCGATGTGTCGCATATTGCTCACTCCACATCAAGAATTGCCAGCTGATGTCTATTTGAGGTATCAGTTTATTTCTACTCTACTAGATCAACTAGATCTTCACTGAAAACTTACTGTTGCATTAGGTAGAGAAAGATAAGCTAACATGATCACCAAACTTGTCTAGATGTGCCTGAGCCTTACAACATCTCAAGTCTCCAGTCTCGAGACTTCTCTCCATCACTAAGAGCTCCCCGAATAACCCTAAAATAACTATCTTCACGCAGCTCAGCTTCACGTACGCGGACCGGTAACGATTCTTACCTCTGGAACGCAACGAAAATGCGTTCGCGTGCGCCGATTAATGAATCTGCTGCTGCCGCGCGTCAACGCACCAACAGCACACAGGTGTTGCTGCCGTCGGTTTCCTTTCGCTTTTTGTTTGGTACACTCCGGCAGATGAGCCACAAGATGAACGTAAGCCACATGTCGGGCGGGTCGGTCCGGTGCACACACTACAGCGTCAACTTTCATGCCATCTTCCCGAGGACCGCGCGAGCGATAAGAGCTCCCTGCCAAAAAATAATGATACCGGTTTATCCCCGACCATGCCACCACTGTTGCGATATTTATGTTGTCTTGAAGGGGGTTTTTTTGTTGTTGGCTGGTTGGTTGGTAACGCCCGGCACGATAATCTTCCCGCACGGCCGATCATGAAGTTCGATCGCGGACGCGTGCCACTCTAACGGAAACTTGGACGCGGAATTGGGTTCACGGAAAGCCGGTTTCCTTTCAGCTTCCTTTTTTTACCGTGAGCGCAACAGTCTGGCACACCTTTCTCTGTGCGGGAGAAGGATGGATTAAGAGAGAGAGAGAGAGAGAGAGAGAGATAAGGAAATTCAGGATAAAGGACTATAAGAAGGACGATTTGTTCGTGCTGGGACTAAAATCAATTTGTCATTTACACCTGCCACTATGGATGGTTCTCGAGTTCAGATCTCTCTCTGTCGCTCTCTTTCACCTTTAATCCATCTCTTCCTGATACCGAGAATTACTTTAGAGCAACAGAAATGCCAACTTCAAGCTAGTCAAGTCGCACCAACCAATGTTTAGGACCTTGCGGTTGCCCCAAAATGTCCGAAACGTGACCTCGATGAAAAGAATTCCAACCTCCTTCTCCTTCCTCCAGTCCAGTCCGCCCTTCCCTCCCTCCACACCCACAAACCGTTAATGATGGTTTCGGGGCCCGAGGATTTGATTCCGGTGGCGTTTTTCCGTAACGCTCGTAAAACGGGATGCTCGCCCGATGTACGCATAAAATAAAACGGTCCTTACGATGCCGCCACCAGATCCTCCGCATCCCTTCCCTACTTCTCCGCCCCTCCTCCCTCATCCCCTCGTTTACCAAGTTTGCTCAATGGTCGACGCCGCACCGCATAAATCGAGCACGGCGCTAATGGGTGCCGAGTGCGAAAACGAAAAATTGCCCACAAACTGCGCAAACCAGCGGGAGGTTTTACTGTGGCGCAGGTTTGCTTCATGGCGCGGCCAGTTAGGCAGTGGGACTTCCAACCTCCACCCAAACAGACGAATCGTCGTAACGCGGTGGGAAAATAAATAAAATTTAATTAAAAACGCTTACCGTGGGCACGTCCATGAGCTTGCGATCTCGTTTCTTTCTCTCCTCTTCTTTCTCTCTCTCTCTCACTCTCTCTCTCTCTATCTCTCTCTATCTCTCTCTCTGTGTGTTGGTGTTTCCGTACAGTAACATCTTACCGATTTTTATTATTTTAAATTTCTTCCGCAAACTTGCAAGACACCGTTTTCTTCTTTCTCCAAACCGTTCTTCCTTTACGAAATCATCTGCACACTGGACTTCCAAAACAACCGCAACAAAACACAAACGAAGCAACGGCCGTAAAATGGTGCTGGGTGGGCACGGACGGCAAGGGCACGCTTTACGACAATTTCGCCGATGCAGCAACGATGGCTTTATTAGCCCGACCGTTCGAGTGGGAGATAAACTTCGCTGGATAAATGTTGAGTCTGTCGTGCGAGATTATTGAAATCAGAAGTCTTCGATAGTAGTGGACAACAAGTTGCCAAAAAAAAAACAAGCACGCCAACAACAGCAGTGAGTAAAGGAAATGCAAATGATAATCGCAGCGCGGAATAAATTGAAACGATCGGGTGCTTTTTCGCCTCATTCTCTCGTTTCGCTTCTTATAATGTAATGTGTCATAAATTGACAAGATAGCAATAACCATTTGGTGCACGGTTACTTTGTGGTGCGTCGACGGCACACTGTTTTTGTGCGTTGGAACGAAATTGTGTTTCACAGTCATTTCTGGCAGTGCAATTAGATTAATTAGTACGGAGGAAAGTATTTAATCTTTTGACAGAATGTTATGATGCTTCAACTGTTTCTCTACATTTAACTCTGCTCTACTGTCAGCTCTCGATAGAAAAGCTTAATATTCCAGTCTTTGAAGGCTATAGTCAGTATCTTTGGAGGCTAATATCGAGAGAATATTCTAGTAAAAGTTGTTATAATCCTTAAACTTTTTATCAATGTAAGTGTGTTATCTCAATTCTAAACAGATTTCATGACTATTCGTTGCTTTACTGACAGCCCAAGATCGACTCTAATCATTCGTAATACATTATTTAGCATGATTTGGACTTTGTTCAAGTGAGTTTGTGAACAAGACCCCCACACCGAAGACAAGATAGCAATAACCATTTGGTGCACGGTTACTTTGTGGTGCGTCGACGGCACACTGTTTTTGTGCGTTGGAACGAAATTGTGTTTCACAGTCATTTCTGGCAGTGCAATTAGATTAATTATTACGGAGGAAAGTATTTAATCTTTTGACAGAATGTTATGATGCTGCAACTGTTTCTCTACATTTAACTCTGCTCGATAGAAAATCTTAATATTCCAGTCTTTGAAGGCTATAGTCAGTATCTTTGGAGGCTAATATCGAGAGAATATTCTAGTAAAAGTTGTTATAATCCTTAAACTTTTTATCAATGTAAGTGTGTTATCTCATTTCTAAGCAGATTTCATGACTATTCGTTGCTTTACTGACAGCCCAAGATCGACTCTTGGGAACTATCTAATAGATTTGACAATTCGTCCATTTAATGCTCTTACCAAGAGGATGCTACGCAATATGGTGAACTAATGCACAGAAACTATGCACCCAAGAAAGACGGAGAATACACGACAGTCTTACATAAGACCTCAGCGTCTCGAAAACTTAAACGTTCTAAATTCTGAGACTAGTAAGTGACTAGTAAGGCATAGCGGCACCGGTCTTCACACGGCAGGACCGTCTCATCAAGTCTCATCTAGGCCGTTCCCCCATAGCGAGGACTGACTTTCCAACTATGCGGTAACAATAAGTCTAGTAAGCCAACAATGGCAGACCTGACCTAAGAGGTCGTTGGGCCAAGAAAGACGAGATGTGACTAGGTCTGTTATGGACACATCAGAAACTATCAGAAACTATCATAGACTGGGCCGTGTGTTTACGGGTGTGATTTTAGAGCATTGTCTGGCTTTAGTGGAGAGGCCCTTTTCTGGACCAAGCAAGAAGTTGTCACATTTGAGACATTAACAATCTACATGAGATTCATGCGAGTACCTACTATGCATGTTGGGATTGGATCGGCAACAAGCGATGCCTTGCTGGTTTATTGAGTTATCAGTTAGATGTCCTTTATCTAGATATCTCGTGGTCAAATCGGTTTCCTCACGAGGAGGCTGTACAAGTTGCTAAACTTGTACATACAGGGTTCAGATAAGTACCAAGAAGCAAACAAGCCTCAAACTACCGACACTGAAGGCTCAAGTTGACAACGACACAGTAAATTTGATATCTCAGACGCACGTCCAATAGCCCGGATACAGTTTTGTTTACTCAACTTTAAAGCAGCTACTTCGCATCATCGCTTACGAGATATTACTTATAGTTTAGCTTTTTCTTCTCAAAATCAATTCCAATTTCTTTATATTTTGAGCATCAAACTAATGGAAAGTAACTTGAAGTTAACTTTAATCACAATATATGACTTCGGTATTGGCAATAAAGACGAACCAGAACCTCTCACTATATGGTTTAGAAGGTTTATTGATAGAGACTTTATATTAAGACCTCATTTTCTCTAAACAAACACACTTTATATAGTTCAGCTAGAAACCTCTGGATTAGTTATGCGTATTGCTATTAGAATAGCCTTTCAGAGACGTTAAGGCAACCTAAAGATTGATCTGGATTTGAACTCATACCTAGATCTGGTTCGATGATAATCGCACTCGCCACTACACAAAGATCTTTCTGTACTATCGCACGAAGAACGTGATAACAATCGATTTAATCGCATGTCATAGACTAGCTACCTGTTTAGCCGTAAAAAGTGCGAGAGAGAATTGATAACGCTCTCCACAAATTAGCCTAGAAAGAATCATTCATTCCCTTGCATTGTTTCTTATCAATCTCTACGGCACTTCGGCTTCAAATACTTGTTTAGAGCACATCCTACCTAATATATCCTTCCCGATTTACGTACTTTGACTTAAAAAAAAGGATCTAAAAAGGAAAAAGGTTCCCTGAACCGTACCTGGCACCACCAAACATACACCAAAGGGACACTTCACGCACACACACGCTTTGTCCTGCTTCAGTGCCGTTGGGAATGGTGTCGGCGGCAGATCAAAGGCACCGATCGAATCGCAGCCTCATTTCTTCCCAGGTACGCCCGTAGATTCCTTCCCTTATCTCTTTCTCTCTCTCTTCCCCAATTCCTCTCGGTCGATTGTGGATGAATTGGCAAATTGAGATGAATTTATTTCGGACCCTTGTGTGTACCGTGGTAACCAAACGGCCCCGAATCGCAGCCTCATTTCTTCCCAGGTACGCCCGTAGATTCCTTCCCTTATCTCTTTCTCTCTCTCTTCCCCAATTCCTCTCGGTCGATTGTGGATGAATTGGCAAATTGAGATGAATTTATTTCGGACCCTTGTGTGTACCGTGGTAACCAAACGGCCCGAGAATGTTCCATACCTCGTTAGACCGAACTTTCGCGCTCCGATTAAAATGATACTCGCTACTTGTGGGCAGCAGGATTATGGTTGGCTTATTTTTTCGTAGCGATAGTACGAGAGAACAAAAACGCGACAAAGCAAGACATTCAGATGCAGTACGGAAAGGATTTGTCACCCGAGCGGATGGTGCATTCCACCGGGCAGCACAAGGAATCTCCTGTCATTAATCCTCGCGAGTCTTCATCAGATGGTACGGCTTGGTGCTGGTGTGCTGCACGCGGCCGTGGATCACCTTTCAGCGCATTTGTCTTGTCCCGGCAGGGGTTACACTTACGTTCGGGCTGGATTCACTTTTCGGGTTGGGTAATTAATCGTGGACGATTTTTCTTCCTTCAAAACCCCAAGAAAAAAACCCCACTGAGTGCATTCCATTAAGCAGAGCGTGTGCGCGCGCGCGCATGCACTGAGTGCGCGAGGCATAATTACCTGCTGACTAATGGCGTAAGCAAGACTGCTGAATTACAGAAAAAAACAATGCTGAACATGATCTGGATTTGGTCCCGCAGCCCTTTGATAAATGATAGGCACCAACCGTACCGAACTGACACGACTCCTGGGAAATTAACCCAAGCAAAAAGGAGACCAACACATCTCACAAATTGTATTTGTTTTTTACACCTTCGATGCGCGTTCGGCTGGTACTGACCTCTGACCGAACATCCCGAACGGGGAAACGCATCTCAGGGGCGCTCACAAACTCGCTGACCACGGGTCGGAAGCCGAACCACCCGTGGATAAAGCGAAACGATCGATCATGTTGCCCTATTTGACCCGGAGTCCCGAGCGCTTCCTGATACACCTTGCGCCGTTTTGGCTTTCCACGCGCGAAAGTGTGCTTGTGGACTCGGGCGTGTGTAGGCGCCTGTACGATGCGTCCCATGGTGCAAAACACGGACAACATTAAATAATTTATTATCGATTCAATGGTAACGAATTGATGTGTAATGCAGAAGATCGGACACTGAGCAGGTATGATTCTCAGTACAGTTTGAATCTTCAGCTTTAGTCGGTCTAGTTAAAATTGAAGTTGCATATTATAGCTTTTGATTGATATTAAGTTTAACATAAACTCTTTTGAAGGATCCTTACGTTAGAAATGAGGTCCAAAGTTTGAGGGTCGATTTTAATAGGCATCTCTTGTGTCCTGGCGATCTCTCAACTAGTCCAGATTGCCTTTTGTATACTTGTCTAATCTAGACTCTCATTTGTATCCAATATCCCGGCCTTAAGAATTTGGGCCTACCACGTCTCCACAATCCATGTGGACTGAATTAAATAACTTTACTTTGTATAGGACTGTTTTTGTGTAATGTCCTCTATCAACCAGCACGATATAACAGCGTTATCAGTTACATTGGGTTTTATGTATAAATACCCATCTTATCTATTCCCTATGTATCTATGTATAAATATCCCATCTTATTCATCAAGATTCCAGCACTTGGATCCAATCTTTCAAGCCCAACTTAACATCTAGAGATCTGTTGCATTAGCAGAGTCTTGCAACACTGTGGGATGATCGGATTCTATCCCCTATTAAAGGATATTGACTTTCTCCGTAACCTTTACAAAATAGCTTTCAATTGTAAGGCTCAAGGTTTGCAGTTCAGGGCATAGTTACTAAAAATTAACTGATAACGCTGTTATATCGTGCTGGTTGATAGAGGACATTACACAAAAACAGTCCTATACAAAGTAAAGTTATTTAATTCAGTCCACATGGATTGTGGAGACGTGGTAGGCCCAAATTCTTAAGGCCGGGATATTGGATACAAATGAGAGTCTAGATTAGACAAGTATACAAAAGGCAATCTGGACTAGTTGAGAGATCGCCAGGACACAAGAGATGCCTATTAAAATCGACCCTCAAACTTTGGACCTCATTTCTAACGTAAGGATCCTTCAAAAGAGTTTATGTTAAACTTAATATCAATCAAAAGCTATAATATGCAACTTCAATTTTAACTAGACCGACTAAAGCTGAAGATTCAAACTGTACTGAGAATCATACCTGCTCAGTGTCCGATCTTCTGCATTACACATCAATTCGTTACCATTGAATCGATAATAAATTATTTAATGTTGTCCGTGTTTTGCACCATGGGACGCATCGTACAGGCGCCTACACACGCCCGAGTCCACAAGCACACTTTCGCGCGTGGAAAGCCAAAACGGCGCAAGGTGTATCAGGAAGCGCTCGGGACTCCGGGTCAAATAGGGCAACATGATCGATCGTTTCGCTTTATCCACGGGTGGTTCGGCTTCCGACCCGTGGTCAGCGAGTTTGTGAGCGCCCCTGAGATGCGTTTCCCCGTTCGGGATGTTCGGTCAGAGGTCAGTACCAGCCGAACGCGCATCGAAGGTGTAAAAAACAAATACAATTTGTAAGCTGTGTTGGTCTCCTTTTTGCTTGGGTTAATTTCCCAGGAGTCGTGTCAGTTCGGTACGGTTGGTGCCTATCATTTATCAAAGGGCTGCGGGACCAAATCCAGATCATGTTCAGCATTGTTTTTTTCTGTAATTCAGCAGTCTTGCTTACGCCATTAGTCAGCAGGTAATTATGCCTCGCGCACTCAGTGCATGCGCGCGCGCGCACACGCTCTGCTTAATGGAATGCACTCAGTGGGGTTTTTTTCTTGGGGTTTTGAAGGAAGAAAAATCGTCCACGATTAATTACCCAACCCGAAAAGTGAATCCAGCCCGAACGTAAGTGTAACCCCTGCCGGGACAAGACAAATGCGCTGAAAGGTGATCCACGGCCGCGTGCAGCACACCAGCACCAAGCCGTACCATCTGATGAAGACTCGCGAGGATTAATGACAGGAGATTCCTTGTGCTGCCCGGTGGAATGCACCATCCGCTCGGGTGACAAATCCTTTCCGTACTGCATCTGAATGTCTTGCTTTGTCGCGTTTTTGTTCTCTCGTACTATCGCTACGAAAAAATAAGCCAACCATAATCCTGCTGCCCACAAGTAGCGAGTATCATTTTAATCGGAGCGCGAAAGTTCGGTCTAACGAGGTATGGAACATTCTCGGGCCGTTTGGTTACCACGGTACACACAAGGGTCCGAAATAAATTCATCTCAATTTGCCAATTCATCCACAATCGACCGAGAGGAATTGGGGAAGAGAGAGAGAAAGAGATAAGGGAAGGAATCTACGGGCGTACCTGGGAAGAAATGAGGCTGCGATTCGATCGGTGCCTTTGATCTGCCGCCGACACCATTCCCAACGGCACTGAAGCAGGACAAAGCGTGTGTGTGCGTGAAGTGTCCCTTTGGTGTATGTTTGGTGGTGCCAGGTACGGTTCGGGGAACATTTTTGAAGATCCTTTTTTTAAGTCAAAGTACGTAAATCGGGAAGGATATATTAGGTAGGATGTGCTCTAAACAAGTATTTGAAGCCGAAGTGCCGTAGAGATTGATAAGAAACAATGCAAGGGAATGAATGATTCTTTCTAGGCTAATTTGTGGAGAGCGTTATCAATTCTCTCTCGCACTTTTTACGGCTAAACAGGTAGCTAGTCTATGACATGCGATTAAATCGATTGTTATCACGTTCTTCGTGCGATAGTACAAAAAGAGTGCGATTATCATCGAACCAGATCTCGGTATGAGTTCAAATCCAGATCAATCTTTAGGTTGCCTTAACGTCTCTGAAAGGCTATTCTAATAGCAATACGCATAACTAATCCAGAGGTTTCTAGCTGAACTATATAAAGTGTGTTTGTTTAGAGAAAATGAGGTCTTAATATAAAGTCTCTATCAATAAACCTTCTAAACCATATAGTGAGAGGTTCTGGTTCGTCTTTATTGCCAATACCGAAGTCATATATTGTGATTAAAGTTAACTTCAAGTTACTTTCCATTAGTTTGATGCTCAAAATATAAAGAAATTGGAATTGATTTTGAGAAGAAAAAGCTAAACTATAAGTAATATCTCGTAAGCGATGATGCGAAGTAGCTGCTTTAAAGTTGAGTAAACAAAACTGTATCCGGGCTATTGGACGTGCGTCTGAGATATCAAATTTCCTGCGTCGTCGTCAACTTTAGCCTTCAGTGTCGGTAGTTTGAGGCTTGTTTGCTTCTTGGTACTTATCTTAACCCTGTAAGTACAAGTTTAGCAACTTGTACAGCCTCCTCGTGAGGAAACCAATTAGGCCACGAGATATCTAGATAAAGGGCATCCAACTGATAACTCAATAAACCAGCAAGGCATCGCTTGTTGCCGATCCAATCCCAACATGCATAGTAGGTACTCGCATGAATCTCATGTAGATTGTTAATGTCTCAAATGTGACAACTTCTTGCTTGGTCCAGAAAAGCCAGACAATGCTCTAAAATCACACCCGTAAACACACGGCCCAGTCTATGATAGTTTCTGATGTGTCCATAACAGACCTAGTCACATCTCTTCTTTCTTGGCCTAACGACCTCTTAGGTCAGGTCTGCCATTGTTGGCTTACTACTAGTGATGAGTCGTGCAGCACTGTGGTACCACAGTTACACAGCACAGTAAAATGTGGTACCACACTTGCACAGCTGATATAATTGTGGTACCACACTAAAATGTCACATCTCATCAATGCAACATAAACGAACGAATGAAG
>KZ061710.1:0-45814 GCA_002091835.1 Anopheles maculatus | reverse complement strand
GGTTTCCTCACGAGGAGGCTGTACAAGTTGCTAAACTTGTACTTACAGGGTTAAGATAAGTACCAAGAAGCAAACAAGCCTCAAACTACCGACACTGAAGGCTAAAGTTGACGACGACGCAGGAAATTTGATATCTCAGACGCACGTCCAATAGCCCGGATACAGTTTTGTTTACTCAACTTTAAAGCAGCTACTTCGCATCATCGCTTACGAGATATTACTTATAGTTTAGCTTTTTCTTCTCAAAATCAATTCCAATTTCTTTATATTTTGAGCATCAAACTAATGGAAAGTAACTTGAAGTTAACTTTAATCACAATATATGACTTCGGTATTGGCAATAAAGACGAACCAGAACCTCTCACTATATGGTTTAGAAGGTTTATTGATAGAGACTTTATATTAAGACCTCATTTTCTCTAAACAAACACACTTTATATAGTTCAGCTAGAAACCTCTGGATTAGTTATGCGTATTGCTATTAGAATAGCCTTTCAGAGACGTTAAGGCAACCTAAAGATTGATCTGGATTTGAACTCATACCGAGATCTGGTTCGATGATAATCGCACTCTTTTTGTACTATCGCACGAAGAACGTGATAACAATCGATTTAATCGCATGTCATAGACTAGCTACCTGTTTAGCCGTAAAAAGTGCGAGAGAGAATTGATAACGCTCTCCACAAATTAGCCTAGAAAGAATCATTCATTCCCTTGCATTGTTTCTTATCAATCTCTACGGCACTTCGGCTTCAAATACTTGTTTAGAGCACATCCTACCTAATATATCCTTCCCGATTTACGTACTTTGACTTAAAAAAAGGATCTTCAAAAATGTTCCCCGAACCGTACCTGGCACCACCAAACATACACCAAAGGGACACTTCACGCACACACACGCTTTGTCCTGCTTCAGTGCCGTTGGGAATGGTGTCGGCGGCAGATCAAAGGCACCGATCGAATCGCAGCCTCATTTCTTCCCAGGTACGCCCGTAGATTCCTTCCCTTATCTCTTTCTCTCTCTCTTCCCCAATTCCTCTCGGTCGATTGTGGATGAATTGGCAAATTGAGATGAATTTATTTCGGACCCTTGTGTGTACCGTGGTAACCAAACGGCCCGAGAATGTTCCATACCTCGTTAGACCGAACTTTCGCGCTCCGATTAAAATGATACTCGCTACTTGTGGGCAGCAGGATTATGGTTGGCTTATTTTTTCGTAGCGATAGTACGAGAGAACAAAAACGCGACAAAGCAAGACATTCAGATGCAGTACGGAAAGGATTTGTCACCCGAGCGGATGGTGCATTCCACCGGGCAGCACAAGGAATCTCCTGTCATTAATCCTCGCGAGTCTTCATCAGATGGTACGGCTTGGTGCTGGTGTGCTGCACGCGGCCGTGGATCACCTTTCAGCGCATTTGTCTTGTCCCGGCAGGGGTTACACTTACGTTCGGGCTGGATTCACTTTTCGGGTTGGGTAATTAATCGTGGACGATTTTTCTTCCTTCAAAACCCCAAGAAAAAAAACCCCACTGAGTGCATTCCATTAAGCAGAGCGTGTGCGCGCGCGCGCATGCACTGAGTGCGCGAGGCATAATTACCTGCTGACTAATGGCGTAAGCAAGACTGCTGAATTACAGAAAAAAACAATGCTGAACATGATCTGGATTTGGTCCCGCAGCCCTTTGATAAATGATAGGCACCAACCGTACCGAACTGACACGACTCCTGGGAAATTAACCCAAGCAAAAAGGAGACCAACACATCTCACAAATTGTATTTGTTTTTTACACCTTCGATGCGCGTTCGGCTGGTACTGACCTCTGACCGAACATCCCGAACGGGGAAACGCATCTCAGGGGCGCTCACAAACTCGCTGACCACGGGTCGGAAGCCGAACCACCCGTGGATAAAGCGAAACGATCGATCATGTTGCCCTATTTGACCCGGAGTCCCGAGCGCTTCCTGATACACCTTGCGCCGTTTTGGCTTTCCACGCGCGAAAGTGTGCTTGTGGACTCGGGCGTGTGTAGGCGCCTGTACGATGCGTCCCATGGTGCAAAACACGGACAACATTAAATAATTTATTATCGATTCAATGGTAACGAATTGATGTGTAAAGCAGAAGATCGGACACTGAGCAGGTATGATTCTCAGTACAGTTTGAATCTTCAGCTTTAGTCGGTCTAGTTAAAATTGAAGTTGCATATTATAGCTTTTGATTGATATTAAGTTTAACATAAACTCTTTTGAAGGATCCTTACGTTAGAAATGAGGTCCAAAGTTTGAGGGTCGATTTTAATAGGCATCTCTTGTGTCCTGGCGATCTCTCAACTAGTCCAGATTGCCTTTTGTATACTTGTCTAATCTAGACTCTCATTTGTATCCAATATCCCGGCCTTAAGAATTTGGGCCTACCACGTCTCCACAATCCATGTGGACTGAATTAAATAACTTTACTTTGTATAGGACTGTTTTTGTGTAATGTCCTCTATCAACCAGCACGATATAACAGCGTTATCAGTTAATTTTTAGTAACTATGCCCTGAACTGCAAACCTTGAGCCTTACAATTGAAAGCTATTTTGTAAAGGTTACGGAGAAAGTCAATATCCTTTAATAGGGGATAGAATCCGATCATCCCACAGTGTTGCAAGACTCTGCTAATGCAACAGATCTCTAGATGTTAAGTTGGGCTTGAAAGATTGGATCCAAGTGCTGGAATCTTGATGAATAAGATGGGATATTTATACATAGATACATAGGGAATAGATAAGATGGGTATTTATACATAAAACCCAATGTCCATGCTTGCGACAAAGCCATACCTCTGTCGAAGTCCAAGTTTGAATGCTTTAGCTAGAATCCTTGCTAAAATATAGTTGCTAAAATAGTGGACATTTATTTTCACGACAGCACCATAGAGGACAACTGGATGACAATCACTTTTTTGGAGAGGATATGTTCATCGTCCTCTACAAATAATTAATCCCAGAGAACTGGGCCTGTCATTTCTAGCTACCTTGACTAAAGCTACCCTGAACTAGAGTCAGTCCTGTGAACAAAGACACGGTCCTCCATCATGGTTGATTGCTGTCTAAATACCTCGTAAGTTCTACCAAAACTTTGACCTCATGTGATGTCGCTGTCATGCCGCAGTCTTTGTAACTATAATCACGAATCTTCTGTTTCAACTCTAACTGGATGTTGTACCAACAGCCAATCAAACCAGGATAAGCTTCAGAAATTTCGTTAATATAAATATTTACGGCATAACTCTTCAAGCTCAATATTAAGATCTTTCTTACGCTCAGCTTCAGCTTTCAAAATCCCGCCATAAGCTCGGATGTCTTCGTTGCGTCTGCGCTGCCTCATCCTCAAATTATTTTATTACGGAAAAGTAGCTCCGGACCTGTATAAGCGTAATTAACGGCGCACGGTTAACGCTCATCCGCTTACACCGTACGGCAGGACGTCTTAATAAGCGTAATGTATGACGTCAGAGCGCTAGAAAGGGACACCGGTAGACCACCGGAACTTTCTACCGGCTCTACGATAAACGCATCCTCATCCTCACCTTCAGGATGAATCCAAACCCAAAACTGCACCGGAAGGAAGGTAACCGAGACCACACGACCGAAAGCCACGGGACATCACCCCACAAACTGACTGACAACTTGCATCTTCGCTTCGCAATAAATGGCTCAATTAGACGGCACAGAGGCTCAGCAGGATGGTCAGCTACAGGGAACCCCCGGGAAGGCATGGGACGGAAGCAGGCGAAAGGAAGGAAGGAAGAAGAAATAAATCCAATGGATGGAGAACAAACGGATACATAAATCGATGAGGTTTTGGTGTTTTTTGTTAACGCTCTCTCTCCTTCTTTCTCTCTCTCTCTATCTCTCAGTCTCTTTGCCGTCTCTCCGTGCCAGGTTAAAAGTCAATCAACTTCGACAACAAACTGGAGCAAACGTCCTGATCCACCAGATCCTGGGAGACTCGTCTTGGTGTCCTTCTTCTAACTGGACACAGGGTCTCCTGTAATGGTGATCGTATATTACCCACCACCCATCCATCGCATCCTCTAGATCCGTCTTCGAAAGCGAGCGAAAGTTATCCGCTAGAAGCGGGTTCCTGACGAACTAAGGAAACTGCAGAAAAACGAACAGAAAGATGAAATACGTTTGACATCCGAGACTCAAATCACTCAAACGTTTAAAACCAACAGCCCAAAAAACAAAAACGAACCCCCCGAAATCCAAATGTCCCACCAAAAGTCTTCCCTTGATGTCATCATTATTACGACCTTTTGCTTTATTAAACGGCGCTTGATTGATCGACTGTTTTTGTGCTTTCCCAAACATCTTCAGATGTCCACCCCGGAAGATGGTTTGATGTTGGATGTTCGAAAACTTCATGTTTTTGTCTTCGTTCGTACGTTTGTGTGTTGTCGTGGGGTTGTAAATATTGTTTGCCTTGGAGGTTTCGGTCCCGATCGGGACAGTTATTAGCAAATGGGCCGATCCGTGTGTGTGTGTGTGTGTGTGTGTGCGTGGCGTGCGGTCCACCAAATCCCGCTACGGGACGCACAGTAACGCAACAGTTGGCACAACTTTAATTGTATCTCATTTGATTACATTCATCATAAATTAAGACAGCAAGCGAAACCTGATGACTACATCTCTTTCGGCAGTGCACGCTAAGGACTCCGAAAGCCGTTAGCCATAGACCCACCCTGTACTGCTGTACAGCTTCAACACGTACGCTCAGCAAAAGAATTCCAATAAGAATACCCTATTCTCCGTACTTCAGTAGGTTTTTTTGGCTTGTTTTTGTGCTACTTAGGAAGGCCTGTTTGGGTGTCTGGTACCAGCCATCCTAATGCTCTTGGTGTGTCACCAAATGTACTGGACATTGGAAATCTATCTTGCTGGATTCTTAAGCGAAGCTGGACTTTCCTCACCCATCGTTCCGGGTGAAGTTGCTTCTGTATTTTCTACCCAGACACTACTGCGACATGTGTAGATCGGGGCCGGAAACACACGGCTAGTTTCATATTTGAATTTTGAATTTGTGACGTGCCTAAACAGCTTCGCTCCGAATGCGACGTTTGGAGGTCTTCCACTCACAACCATCGTGCGCTCGCCTCCAACAAAGCCCATCCCGTCGACGCACACGATACATTTTATGGCAACTTTATGTCGTCACGTCAACCTGAATTGCTACCTGAATGACCCGACACGGTTGGTAATGGAGTTAGAAAGAAGGGCTGGACTTGGGGAAGAAGCAGGGGGGGAGGGGGGAGTATATTTTTGAGATTTGAATTTGCCTGTCAAAAATATGCTAAACATATTCATAAGAAATATGTGCACCGCTTTCCGGCCTGCTCCGTGTCTCCCTACGCTCGTCGATCCTTGCCGACCGTTCGGCTATTGCGAGTTACAAAACCTGAACGATCATGATGAGGATATTGGATCAGATTGTGCTCTAAACAAAGGTTCATTTTGTCAGTTTTAGATGTAAAAAAATGCTATTCGTTTGTATACTTTCATACAATCATACCTCTATTCATTTAATCCCAAGAAAGGAAGACTTCCTTCTTTGTTCTTTTATTTTTAATTTAATCTCTTTTTCTATTTCTTTTTCTACTTTCCTCCTTTTTTACTTTAAATTTTTAATTTGTTTTACTATCTTTAATTCAAGTTATATAAATATAAGTTGTTCATAACGAAGTGTATTGTCCTAGAATTTGATTATGCTATGGCTTGGTCTAGATTATATTATTTCTCTTTTCTCAATAAGTATTCATAAATATATTCAAGTGTACTGTTCATATCAACTATGGGAAGCTTTTTCCAACCTTTCATACATTCTGTGTTTACTTTTTCATCGTTTTTAGTACGTTTATTTATTATTCTTCATCATCTTTTTTCTCTTTTCATTTTTTGTTTTTGTTTTGTTTTAATTGCAATCCTTTACTTTAACAGTTTACCGTCTCTTTCTCTAAGCTTATGTTTTTAAAACGTTTCGTATCTGTTTATGATATGAACCTTTTCATTATTTTATTTTTCTTGCTCGCTTTAAGTGTTTTTATTAAGATTATTTATCCAATTTATGCTCTACATTATACTTTCTTTCTTGTTTTATTTCATTCCTACAGCAACTTTAACAGTTTATTATTTGCTTCATTATCTCTCACTGCAACTATCATGAGCGATTTATTTTAATACATTTCTTATTTTTGTTTTGTTTTGCACCTTACATTTCTATTTATGATGTGAGTCTTGTTTTAAGGTTCATTTTTCCAGTTTTGTTTCTGATTTTACCTTGAGCACTTAAAGCTTAGTTTTGTTCATAAATGTTTATTGCTTCTTTTCATATTTCATTCCAATTTCTGTAATTTAACAGTTCATTTCTTCCTTATTTATTGCCTTCATTGTTTTCTGTCGTGTTTGTTTTCTCTTAATTTATTTTTTGTTTTATGTTTAAAAAAGTTTTACTTCTCTTAATGGTTTGATTCGTACTGATAATAAAAAGGATTATATACAAATAAATAATGATTTTTGAAAAAAATAACAAAAAAATAGTACAAAAACTAAAATATCACCATCTCGGCAGGTCTTTATAATCATTATTTAAAGAAAAGCAAAACGATTATATAAAAATAAAATAATAAATAGGTATTGATTTCAAATCGATCGATCCCACCTACTGAATCCGTGTTCCTCAACTTAACGTCCCCATTGTTTCGTGTCTTCAAAACCAAAGCTTTCCCGTTTTTGCTGCTCGAAATGCTGATCTTATGGCGAACCTACCCCAAAATCTGTACGAAACCGCTGCCAGTCATCCATCATGAATCGGCATTTGACAGATCTGCGATTTAGATGCAGTTTCGTTCGAGCAACAAAAAGGCTAAACCCACCGCCCCGCAAAACTGTGTCCACCTTTTCTACCAGAACGGAGAACAACAGCAAAAAAACCCTTGCTTTTCTAATCAATACTTTCCCGCTGAAAGGATCACGATTCCCAGACCAAAACGGGACGACAAAACAATATTTCCAAAAGGCTGATATGCTGCGCTAAAGAAAACGGGAAAAAGGGATGTAAAATCAGCCGATCCGCGCGAGACACAAAAGCGATCCCGGTCGAAGCGAAATGGTTTCGATTTAGCTTTTAATAAAAATGCCGGATCCCGGGTCGGGCACAGTCCGGCACAGCTAAAGGGTGAGCTTCAGTGTTCGGGTGAATAAAGCGAGGGCCGGAGGAACAAAAAAGGGAACGACAGTGGTTTTGGTGGAAGGTGGATGAGCAATAAAAAAGGATTAAGATATCCTCTAGTGCTAGGAAAACCCTTCGTTTTCATGCAGGATCTTTGAGATGAAAAGGGATTCTCTGATTCAAGCGAGAAAGGGTGTTGGAACACCCGCTCAAAGGGACGGGTTAAGCGTGTGCCGGCATTCGCTAGTTCTAGCAGAGAAGCTTCAACCTCAAGGCAACAAACGACCGACGAAGAAACAGGCACAAAGCGTAGAAAGAAATGTCCTGCACATTCTGGAGATAGAAGGCAGCCAGGTCTTGTTCGAGCGGCCGCACTCTCGTGTGCAGCACTGTGTATCGCACGCACCATCTGTGTGGGTGAAACTGTGTCCCGCTGTCGGACGCACAATCAGGGCAGGACGAATCGAATCCGTTCCGTTGCTCCCGGCGGTCCCGGTGTTACGGTTGATTTGTCCTATATCCCAGCCCGAAGCAAGACCGCAAAGGACTTCGATGTCACCGGAGGCCAGTACCGTCCGTTCCGGTAAATCCTGGTTTGCGTGCCTGGGTGGTCATGTCTATCCTGGTACCATGCTGCTCCATTATCCGAATACCACCACGCTTGGTACTGCGAAACCGACGCCGACTTCAGTCGCTGAAGAGGACGAAATCCGATAATTAGCTCAAGATGCAGGGCGCACGCACGGTACACACTGATCCCCAACCCGAACAATGGGTCAACAAATTAGCTGCACAAAACAATGCGCAAAATACCTTCTAATAGGGGCACGATGGGTCCAGGTGGTAGTTTCGGGAGTTTGCTTTCTTGTCGGGAAGGTGTCCTAAGACGTATGGAAAATCGGTCGACCGATGCAAAGAAGGCTTCAGGAAGGTGTGACCCTGGCGACCGGTAGGTAGCCTTAAGTCGGCGTGCCCTGATCCCGACATCGATATGACGACGGGGATGCCTAAGACGTCCACGATCACGGGGCACAACAGTTCAATTTGTGTAATCCGGCGTATCCCGGCTCGAGAAGGCGTACACAAATTAGCTTAATCCCGGTCCTGCCTGCCGGACCAATTGCGCTTAACCGCAATATCTCGTCCGCAAGCACAATTATGTAATGAAGAGATCCGAAGACATCTTCGCCGACACCAGATCGTGCGGTAAAGATTGGTCCACAGAATATCCGAGCCACAAACACAAATATGCAACCTCAACTCAGATCTGTGGCGGCATCTTACGCGTCTGCCGAAAACACACACACACACACAATAGCCTTACATTCCCCCGAAGGGCGACAGGTATGCAGATGCATATGATGTTCCCACACTGGCCGTCTGCCGTGGGCATTTTGGGAAGCGATACATTCCAACATCCCGATTTATCGCTTCCCATCGTCGAGTAGTGTCCATGTACAGTTCCCCGTTTACGACACCATTAAGACTTTACGGGGGTTTTAAAACCTCGTCCCCAACTGGGTTGCAGGTTGGGAGCGTTAGAACATCATCCAGCTGACTCGTTCAATAAAATCTTGACACGCATGGTCAGTCAGCTTAAGCAATAAAATCACCATCCCTTGGAGCTGCGACTGTATCGACTTGCGGGAGAATCGAGAAATTGGAACTCCCAGCTTTATGACACATTCGATATCGCTCCCGCCACCAAGATGGTGGAGATGTTCAATAAATTAATAAACCAATCGTAACAAGACCATCGCTAATCGGTCCGGGACTTGAGCATCGTTACGTCAAATTAGCTGCTCCAGAATACCTTGAAGGGGGTTCCGTTTTTTTTTTGTTGAAAATTCTCAAAGATGCACCAGCCGACAACCTGTCCGTGTGTAGCGGTATAGTATAGCATTAATCATATCACCGTACAGTTTCGTGGGTGCGCGAGGATCCAAAGGCTCGCGGCTCTATTAAGCTTCTGGATTTACAATAGGTGAACTTCAAACGAAGTTACCTAGCGGCTTCCTTTCAAAGCGCTTCTTTTACGCTAATGATTAATGAAGAACTATTGAAGGTAAAGAAGCGTTCTCGGAAGCCACGGATAAAACCGTCCAGAAGTAGTATAGCTCGAGGAGTCCTCCCAACGTAATAAAGCGATCCTCTCCCAAGCACTCGAACCAGGGCGTTGTGGGTGGCGTTCAGATTAATAGGATGACAAATCAAGATACCGATTCCGGTGCCGAATGCTCCGCAAAAGAAGCCACCAAACTCAGCACGCCCGGTGAGATGCAATCTCCTAAAGTTCGGCTTTTATTGGACACCGCGCGGACTGATGTCTGCCGACATCGTGCGAAACGCACCCAAAAACAAAGCACCGAAACCCGCCGAACGAGCCCATAAACGTCAGCTCAAATTCTAAACGTCATCACGGTGACAGTCGCCCAGTTGCTACGGCGCGTTGCAGCAGCTAAATGGCTTTAAAACGCTAATTTGTGCCACCAACCAACAAACAAAAAAAAACAGCAAAACACAAACGGGAAACGCATATGATGCAGTGCCATGTTTGCGCTCCAATTCCAAACGGCATGGCGCTCAAGCTTTGCAGCCCATTTTGCATACCTAATTGGCCGGCCCCGCTCGGATCGGAAAGCCCCACAGTTAGGAGATAAAAATGCAAATGTTTATCTGTCGGACGGCGTGTGCGCGTGAGCGCGCGCGCGCGCGCCAAAGATCACAAAGGCCACAACCAATCCCCATAGCGCACCGGCGCGACACGCGACTTTGGTTTTTGCGGTTTTTCGATGCACCGGATGCTTTTTTGTAATCTCCCCCCTTTACCCATTAGAGAGTTCTCACCCGGCCGGCAGTATTTGCTGGGGGTCCTTGGTAGCAGATGCACAACGTGTTCGAAGCGATTCAATTTCTGGTCACAAGTTTTGAGGCTTGTTTTTTTTGCAAGCCCAAGAAAAAGGGTTTTTTGCACAAATCCTTCGCTCAACTTGATCCACAGTTGACATCTGACATGTTGGGAAATCGCTCGGCCTTCGATGCAGAGGAAACAACAAATTGTGACATGGTTTATAAAGGGGAAAAAAGTATCGTATGGATTAACAGCCCTCACTGATCCGGACGAGAAATTCGGAAATCCTGTACCAGGTGCACCATTTGCGAAGGTTGCGGGATCGCAACCCGTTCAGGTTTGGGATCAGTGTATGTTGGATTAGAAATACGCATCTTTGGTGTTTGGAATTTGCTCCATCTTTTAAGTTCTTGATTGCGTCTAAAATAGTCAAAGATCTTCAGATATTGAAGTCGCCTTTCACTCTAGTTTAAAATATTGTACATCTTCTCGAATATCTCTCAAGGACACAAGACATTTCCGAGCTCAACACACACGTCCAAGGTAGTTGGAGATCTTCCAATTCGAACTGTCATCGTGCTCTGGCTTCCTAGAACTGCACCGCAACAAAGGGCTCGAGTACCTCGCCACTACACTATCCATCACGAATCGATTAATGATTCAGGTCAGTCTAGGTCCAGCGCATACCGGTAGCCACCGGCGTGTGCGTGTGCAGTCTCAAAAACCCGATACGCTTCCTTCCCTTTTTTGGGATAATCTGGCAAACGACCGTTACGAGCACTGTAGCTTCGTAATGCTACCAAAATGCAGGACTACGTTGACACTGGAGCACCGAGTCGGGTGTAATATTTTATTCCCGAGCACCCATTCTTACGAAACCGGCATTGTAGTGTTTTCTTTCGATTTCGGGGTGTCCTATCAAACGAGATCGATGAGAACCGTGTCTTTGGGTGTGTTGTCCCAGTGCAGTTCGGGTCCTGATTCTAGTCCTGCCGGAGTTGGGACACTTGGCGTAGAAGAAGACGACGAACGCACCAAGACGGGTAAGCCCCGAAAACTTGCATCGACCTAGAAAGTGGTTCATTGTTGTGAACGAAATAAAGAAACAAAAAACATAGATCGAAGATGCTGAGATGTTGCAAAGTCTCAGGTAGCTCCGGCCATGGTAACCCCAAGGAATACCCTTACAGCTAAAATATCCTTACAGTCCGCTTGCATTCCACTCTATTCTAGGTTATTGCGTCGAAAGGTACAAGATTACACCATACCCTTAAACGTAAGATATTGCAAGACTTCCTTACAATAGATGGCGAACGATAAACGGGAAAGAACGGTGAGCCGGGCATTGGAATCGGAAACGAGCGTAACGAACGGTTGGCAGGGATGTCTTGCGGCTTACGGTTGAGACGGAGACTGCAGCTACCTGCCCGATGGTTGTCCGTGTTGCAAAATCATTGCGTACAGTTCGTGAACCTTTTTAAAGGATTTTCCCCTTGGCGTAGTGCGCAACTGTGGCAACTACCTGTCTGGAACGGTAAGGCACTGACGAGCCGGCCGGTAACTCCAATCAACAAAACAAATAGCTACATATCTCTTAACACCTAGCTGGTCTCTCTCTCTCTCTCTCTCTCTCTCTCTCTCTCTCTCGTTAGAAGAAGTTGCTTGTCATGGGTTAGACATGTATTAGAATAATTTCCGCAAGACACTTCACGGAGGTCGACAGATCCGCCTGCCAGCCGTCCTCCACATGGTCCTGCATTCTGTCCACACACAAATGTCACCAGCTCGAAGAACGGCAGAAAGCGAGGAGTGCCCGCGAAATGAGGTAGCGCACCATACAGAACCCCGGTGACAACATGCCATAAAGCACCGAGAACAACTACAAAAACTACGTCCACATCTCCCGAGATTAGCTACCAACAGCTTCAATCGGTAAGAGTTCCAAGTATAACGCGTCCGCTGGGCATCAGATGCGTCGGATTCTCTCCGAGCATCGAATTACAGCCCGAATGACTCAAGTAACGCAATCTGAATCATGCCCAGCATGGTTCGTCTCGGTTACCGGACCCGCGCGATGCTGGGTTCCACATTTGGTTCGTTTGGTCGCCCGACTGTCGGGCACAACTGCCAACAGACACATATGGCGCGTGTCGTTTGACTATGCTCAGCTTCAATTCTCGATGGGAAGGAAGCGAGAGTAAGGAGACCGGTTGGGGTTGAGAATAAATAAGAATCTGTACCATATGTTTTGCACACGTTCGGCTAGACGTTGCATTGCCGTATTGGCAATGAGCGTTGAAGAGTCAAGAGACATTAAAGTTCAAAGCAAAAACGAGCCAAATTCCTTCACGATAACTCAATCAATTCTTGCCGAATGTACGATTTTCGAAACATTCCATTTTTCCACGAACGACCACGCAGCGTGGTCGGGGTGATTGGGTTAGTGTGTCGGGCATCCGTGAATCACTTAGATGCATGAATAATTCAATTTCCGTCCTCGCTGAAGGTGCTGATGAAGCGAGCCTTTTGTCCCGATCAAACTCTAAACGTGTTCTAGACTCCAGGTTCTTGTTTATTTTCTTGTTGTTGTTGTGCGCCCGTTCTAATTCTGATTCGCCTGCGACTGCACCGTCCGTCCTGGCGGTGTAGTTTTACGAGCCGAACTCTCCACCATCACACCACCGGCAAGCATCCGGCATCGGAATCAGCGACGCATTGGCCGCACCTGGCCCAACGAGTCCGGTGCGTCCTGATGCGCCCGGCCGGCTGTTGATGGTGATGTGTATTTAATGTTTCTGCTTCTGTTAGGAGGCAGGTGGGAAGGTGATGGTGGGCCACAGCACACATCCTTCAAATGCTGCCCGAAGGCAGACGCAAAGCGAAGCGAACGAAAATCACGATCCGACAAATCCTTGTGCGAACGTGTGTGTGCGAATAGCTAGTTCGGCGAGATGCGATGCTAAATCTCATTAGAATTCGATTTGCAGAAAATCCTTGGCACATGTGTGTGAAGAGATACGCTCGAAAATTCTACCATCGTCACAACATCTACGCAGATTCCGCAGCAATCTGGAGCAAATCGCCCAGAACTGTCACAAGTGTCGATGACGAGAACACAAAAGCACACCGCGCGTACTAGCGCATAGGGCGGATGATTATGCTGCCCGCGAAAGATTACACACTCGGCCCCCGTTTACGACTCGCAGACCAACTCCGGAGGCAATTGTTTTCCCGTCTTCCCGTCTTTCTTTTCTCTCTTATTTTTTTAGGGAAGAAGCATTGGCTGGAGAATAGGATGCGTATTTTTGTGAGGCACCGGTTCGAATCTTGCATCTGCCACGGGGGCCTGTACAGAGTGGATCTGTTGCATCCTTCTTATTGCCCGGTTGGTGGTGCATCGAACGTCTGTGTGGAGATTGGTGGTGGCAGAAAGGAGATGCAGAGCACCCGCATCGGAATACGGCGACGACCAAAGGTTGTGTCGGCTCCCCAACAACAGCTCAGTGGAGTAGGACCTGAGCAGGAGCAGGAGATGCGACGCAGAGCAACCTGATGAGTGAGCGAGCAAGTGAAACAAGAGAAAACGAGTGAGAGCAACAGAGAGAGAGCGCTTTATACGCAGTGGAGGATGATCGTGCCGCAAAAGCCGAATGCGGCACGCGACCGAACGCGCGCGCGCACACTCCCGCGTTTCGTGCACGTTTTTTGGATGCGTTCGCCCCGAAGGCTCGTCCCTGTTCGTGTCCGATATTCGCTCTTTTTCCCAATGAATTAAACAAAAAAAAACACACCCCGCAGCAGCATCAAAGAAGAGCAAAAGAAAACAAAACAGCCTCCCCCCCCACCGTCGCCACACGAAAGAGCTTTCCGTACGTTTGATCTCGCTCGTCTCAAGATGCGTGATCCTTTCTGCATCCCTAGATCACATCGACGCACATTCATCGCTTGCGAGCGAAAGCGAGAAGGTACGTCAAACCGACCCATGTGAGACCGAGAGAGAGAGAGAGGGCGAGAACGCTCCAGAAGATCGGTGTTGGTAGATGTGAATGTGAATATCGGAATAAAAAGGATCTTCTCGCTTAACCTTAACTCTCGCACACACTCTCTCTCTCGAAACCCATCGCGAGAGAAACACACGAGCAAGCGAGAACGCACCCAAGTTAGGCGCGCACGTACACGAACGAGACAGAGCACGTACCGAGAGCACGACGCACCGACGATCGGGTCGGAGGAGCGTGTGTGCGCGCGCGCGCAAGTGCTTTGCGCCACGCGGGAGCAAAGTGCGGCCGACCGATACGGTGAAGGGGTATTGGTAACGGAGGCGGGTGTGCGGCGAAGGTGGCGTGGTGCACACAACGCACCAGCCCGAAAAACTGTACAAAACGCATTGCCCTAAGCCCAGAAGGTATCATTTCGGGAGCAACTTCCGATGCGGGCACACATCTTTCTCTGCCATCTTTCTGCAAGGCTCAGGACAAGTTCAGTGTGTGCCGGCTTGGAAGGAGTGTGTGTGTGTGTGTATGTGGGTACGTTTGTGCATCGGTTTCCTTTCCGTCTGTGTTTTGTGCTCAGGACAGTCTTCGTCTTCGCTTCAGAACGGAAGCAAGTGCACACGTTCCTCGCCAAGTGTAAAGTGTAGATCGCTCCGTGTGCTGTTGTGCATTCTTTGGAGCAGCTCGTGTGTGTGTGGGCAGTAAACACATCCAGTGGAGTGATAACACGGTTAATGTTTTTTGGTTTTTTTCGGCGAAAATTCCGGCAATCCCAATTCAAACTCTTCTATCAATACAACGGAGCAGATACCGCCTTACTGGGAAAAACACCGGTTCGTTCAGTGACTTGTTTGTGTTCGTTGTTTGTGTGACAGATAGTGTGCGAGATGGCAGCCGCCGTACGCAGCATGGCACTCAGTCAAAACCTGCACAACATTATGCCGGCAAACTGTGGACTGCCGGCACTGCAGCAGAAACCGCTCGGGACCTCGCAGTTAACGAACAACCCGGCCGCACTGCTCGGCAAACAGCGTCCCCTAGCACCGGCACCGTCCTCGGCAGCGGTGATGGCCCACCGGGCCAATGCGAAGGTGGGCCCCGGGGCAGGTGTTCCCACTGCTGGCGGTCCCGTCGTGAGCAGTACGAAGAAGTACGCCTACTGCGGACTACCGTACGCAACGCCTCAACAATCAGCCTCGGTACAGCGGCGTAACGCACGCGAACGAAACCGCGTCAAGCAAGTGAACAACGGTTTTGCGAACCTGCGCCAACACATCCCATCAACCGTGGTGACCGCACTGACGAATGGGTCGCGTGGAGCGAACAAGAAACTCAGCAAGGTGGACACCCTCCGGCTGGCAGTGGAGTACATCCGGAGTTTGCAGCGCATGCTGGACGAGAACGGTGGTGAGCTGGGAGCGGCCGCACCAACGAAGCAACAGATCACCGCCACCGTAAACTCCAATCAACTCTCGAACAGTTCGGTGTGTTCTGCATCTTCCGGTGGTTCCACCTACTACGGCACGATGTCCGAACCGTCGAACGCATCGTCACCAGCTCCTTCGCATCTGTCGGATCATTCGTCGCATGGTGGTGCGCCCGGTGGATGTTACGCACCAATGGCCGGTGGGTTCAAGCACGAACCGTACGACATCTACGTTGACCCGTCCAGCTCGCCAACACCTTCGTTCGGTTCGGACCACGGTATCGGTGGCGTTACGTCCTCCGCCCATCTGCATACGGGCCATTCGACGGTACTGCCATCACCGACCGACAACAACAACTACATCCTAGCGCAGCACCAGCAACAGCACCAGCCACAGCCACCACAGCATCACCAACAGCAGCAACATCAGCAGCAACAGTACCACAGCCACGCTCACCACCCGGCGGTACAGTTTAAGACCGAACTGTACGACGACTCCCCGTACGATGAAGAGCTTAGCCCACAGAATCCCGACGACGAGGAGCTGCTCGATGCCATCTCCTGGTGGCAGCAGCAGTAGTAAGCCCCATTCTTACACTGCCACAACTACCCACCAACGTTCTACCGGTAAGTGTCGCTAGTTGCATAACCTAACGTTCCCGTACGCGAGCCGAATGACTTTTAAAGTCTCTACAAAAACATCTCCATACTTAGAACGTCGATACTCATAGAACTCTTTCTTCGTTTTTTCCCCCTTTCTTTGCTCTACAGAAGCGGCAGTGCCAAAGTTTGTCCCTTTTCGTTCCGGACGCGCTCGGATCAAATGTATCCCGGGCGGGAACGGTCTAGTCAACGTGCGTGAGCTCCACCAAAATCACCCACATAACACCACACACCAACGGCTCGAAACGAACCGTTGTGAGGCGCCGGCAAGATGAAAGCAGAACAGAAAACAACTGCAACAGGCAGCCTTCGTAGGTGTCGCTGTTCGGCAGTACCCAGTGTCTTCCGCTTCTTTTGCGGAACGTAGCAAACCCAAGTGCCTTTAGGAATGTAAGCATCGGCGGCATAGACGGAAGATTTATTCTAGTGTACAACTACACTGCTGTTACATTGATCGTCTCAAACACACTGCTTAAGTTTATTGTATTATTTATAGTGTTTTTTTACTATTATTATTATTATATCCGCAGAGCAGAGTTCGGTAGAGTTTGAAAGCAGAGAAACAGTTTAAACAAAGTTAGCCTGCTCACTGGACAGATATATCTATACATACATATATAAAAGAGAGAGACATAGACAGAGCGCAGCCCTACTGTGCAATTAGTCATAGAATTTGAAACGAGTTTGAACAGAAACAACTCAAACGCTAGAAACGAACAAAAAACCAGTGAAATATGGACGGTGACGGTTAAGTTTTGCAAATGTCCGTTTTTTTTTTGGTGTTGCCCTTACTCCAGTTAGCCGGGCCCGCTCGAGTTAGATTAGTGCGTAAGTTGTTAAGTACTTTTGTCGGCCATTTTAACATTAATTAGCGAACGTTTTGCAGAGATCGCGGTATTGTATAAAGCTCATAGACTAACGTTACGTTTTACGTAGAACTTAAAATAAAACACGAAAATTTATCATTAAAACATAAAGCACACTCTTACTCTCGTTCATTGCTGTTCTGTTGTTGGTAAAAAAAACAGATGAAAAATTGCAAAAAAAAATTTCCGTATTTTAAAGATATGTGTGCTGGTAAGTTTTTTTTTTTGTTGTTGTTGTCGTCCTGTTTGCTTTCTTACGTTTTTTTTCTTTATACCGAAGGAAGAAAGAAAACCTGCAACATCCTGCTGTGCTTTGTGGAAAGAAATTCGAGTACCTGGAAAGGTAAACGGAGGCCTTGAAATGTGTCCTATGAGGTTTCATGTGGTTTTTTTTGCGTTCCTGCCATAGAACATAAGGAACTGTAAGAGATATACAAGGCAGTACTTGTTCAATTTTTGATTGTAGAAAGGGATTTAGGCATATAAAATTAAGCACTACAACGACTCGGATTGATACGGAAGGTGGTCCTAAAATCGACAATCGGTAATCAGCAATTGTTGATAGGTTAAATCCCAATTCTAGTTGAACCGATAATGATGCCCTTGAAGTTTATTACATCCAACCATCATCGCTATTTTAAATCTGCTTCTTTGATGGTCATACCCACGGCAGGAGACTACAGCGAAGACCATCTAGTGTTGAAGAAACCTAGAGCTGAAGAATTATACTACACGATTTGGACCGGATACGATACATTTCGTAGCGCGCCGAGGCCCAAACTACCCAACGATTCTGTCAATGATAAAATAAAATTGATCTAGCGTCATGCGAAGAAATCAAACTTCAACCATCGAGACATAACTCCGTTCCTTCAACGGTCGTGACAGTTTCGCACTTACGCACTCGGAGGCACAATCGATTCGTCTGTTCTAGCCGAGAGTTTATAGAACACTTCCCTCACTCCAACACTGTCTACCGCGAGGGGAGGGGGCATATCTTATCTATTTCAAGTGCGCACCCGGAGTTGGTGGAGCGCCGTCTCTTCCGGTGGTTACGATTTGCTAGACGACTTCTCCGAATATCCGAAATACCCGTTGGAATGGTGCTAATTTTTATGCCTTTTACGCCAGATAACAAATGTTGCTTGAAAGGGGCTTTAGATAATGCAAATATGTTAATAGCGGGAACCACTTTATCGTACCGACATTGGGAATTTCTGGCAGTGTGTGAAGTTTGGAAAGTACCTTGTCCTAAAATAGTTCTGCTCATTATCGCAGCCATCAATTTGCGTCCTGTGATACAAAGAGGTCGTAGATGCAGTTGATAACACCGTTCGTGAATGGTTTCAATTGATACGGGCCTAAGCTATCGAGCCGGAGGGATACTTACCCACACGGAAGTGATGTCTGATAACCGCGACAGCGTGTGCAGTGTGACATTTCCGCTGCTCCTTGTTGACCCATCACATTGTTGTACAATATATTCATCAATCGCTGTATCTCACCTGAAACTCACCTTTATACCCTGCGGACACATAGTTCCTACACTCACTTGAAACATGTCGACATGTTGATGTGTGTGAAAAAGCCTTCAAATTTCCAAGAATTCACCCACCGGTGGGTACCTTTGGCTAGGAGGAATGTTTTACCTTCACGCGCTACACCGTTCTTAACTTGTCCGGTGATTAAATATTGATCAGCGAAACGAATCGTTTGCGGACATTTTTTTGTGGGGAGTCACACACACACACACACACACACACACACACGCGCACACTTTGGTCGCGCGACAAACTTTATTGATTCGTGTGTTTTCTTTGCTGAAAGGTAAACAAGATACGAGGGTCGCGCGCCAACCCCCGGTGTGGATAGGATTAGTCATTGGTAGTTGCAAAAAGGAGAGCCACAAAATCTACAGTCTGGTAGTTCTTGGAATGAAGAACGTTCCGTGCGGTACCAGCAAAGCCTGGCATGGTCGTGTGGGCAGAGAATTGTGCAAGTGCGATTATGTATGTGCAGGAAATGATCCACAAGCAGAATACCTGCAGCCATCAGCTCTCTAGCAGAGTGACAGATTGCTATCACGCCTTCGATAGATGTTGTAGTTTGCAGTGTCCAATCGTGTCAATAGTTCCACCTAGAGATAGTCACCACCCGTCGAGAATTCTCGTAAACACATTCGACCACACGTGTACCGATGTTATGTGTGTTTTTTTTTTGGTGTTTGATCGATTGGGCATACGGTCCCAATCAGGGATCTCGAGATGTCCTGTGGTGTGCGATGTGGCTTACCACGTAGGAGTAATTATATGTCCTGCTTTTTTGCGATCTCGCTAGACCACACACTGAAGAAGATGTAGACGAGGTCCTCTCTTTCTGTCTATCCCTGCACATTTGTTGATCGCAATCTCTGGATCTGCTCGCCTTTTGGCCGTACCCAAAACAACAAGGATATCCTAAATTATTTTCCTATTGCCAAGCCTGCTGTGCGGCATGTGTATGTGTGTGTTCATGTTTGTTTTGATCGTTCTTTATTCGCAGATGCAAACATGCAGGATAATTGTCACCTTCCACCTAGCTGACAATAGTACATGAAAAAGGGATGTTTTGGTACGCATTGAAACAAAACAGTCAAAACATGAGAGACAGGCTTTGTGTGATCAGAATTGAATTGTGATTCTGGATGGATGGTTTTTCTCTTCCCTGCTGGAATAATTGAGACCTGATCCGAGCGTTCATAAAGATGTAGAATCATTTGAAAAGAACTTGACAGCAGGAAGTGCGAGTTCCGGGAGTTCCTAGTGAAGCCATTAAAAGCTGTGTGGTCTTAAAGGTGGGCGATATTGCTCTGCAAAAGCGCCGGAGGGTGTCCCGGCTGTTTGCACACACGCGTGTGCGACAGAGTCTTACCTACGGGAGTGTGGCGTCCCCGATCCTATCTGTCAGAAGCGTGGTCAGTGATACGGTGTCGTTTATACTGGTGCGTTGTGTAAGAAAGCGATAAGCGACAATACGAACACTGGCAGGATCTGGACGCCCCCGCAGCGCTAACACCAAACACACCGTAGCGATTGATCCAGCTGTTCAATTATCTTGAAGACTGATTACCTAGCGCACACACACACACACATTACGAAGGTGCATTCAGGTTCGTTTCGATATGTAAAGGATTTGATACTGGAGCAGCATGTAGTCGCCTCTAGCACTGTGCAGATGTGCTTGCCTATTGCGCAACGTGCACCTTTGGGTCTTGTTCTTTCGAGAAACTATCGTGTGTGTGCATCTGATACTTTTGCCCAAAAAGAATGACAACCTTTCTCCGAGCGTTGAGGTTTTGGGGGCGAAAGTAAACTCACCAAAGCAGACGGCTAACAGCCTTCCATGTTCGTTTCTATTCTGGACGTCGTCTCAACCGCGTCACACTGATAAGAACGGCTCGACACTGGCACGGCATACGGATAACGGGGTAGAACAGCCAGACAAAGCAGAAAGTGCGAAGAAAGGTGAGAAAAGTCAAGAAGCGTAGGCGGCAGAAGTTTGGCCTGACTTGACATTATAAGTAAACAAACACGCACACATACATTCGTGATTCACATGCGCATATTATTTGCTTTACCTGTTAACCCTGGTAATGCCGGGTTACGGAGCCAGAGTCAATAGACTCTGCAAGCCTGCAGGCAATAGGGAAACGCCACTCGTAATAGGGCCCATTAGGAGTCACTAAATCGCTCAATCTTAAAAGCATCTTTAGGACAACTTCAATTCTTTAGCTAGCTTTTAAGATAATGTAGGTTATCTTAAAGAACTGGCCCCGTTTGGGACGGGTCCCGCGTGGACGAGTTCCAGGAAGCAATGGGTTCAATTGATAGATTTTGACACATGTCCAGCACGATGCGTAAAACAAGTCCTACCCTCTATCCCAGTCGAGATGTCGGCTGGCGATAGACGCAACCGATGAGGATGAAGTCGTAAGGGTCTCACCCGTCCCGTAATCGATCCCTTTTGCTAAGAGGTTTTGTAACGGAGATAGCAGCACTCGGCCCCTTTTCGCGCAATCCTTTCGCGGACATTTCGGGACCGCAAATACAGGTAGCCAGATAGCTTGCCGCAATGGTCATAACAACTATCAACAACACTGGGCAGGAAAAAAAAACACAAGAATAGAAATAAAAACACAACTCGAGTCGGAGACTCTGAGCCTGGTAAAGGTTATCGATTAGGGGCTTTCAGTTTATTTTACTCCGTAGCACTTGCAGGCTCTAAACGCAGTGAGATTATGGTTAGCGAATGTTACAACGTCTCCGAACAGCGACAGCCTACCCGTCTTCATCATGCTCTCGGTTCGAGCTGAATCTGGAAGCCGTCCGTACGCTTGAGGATGATGTCCGCCTGCAGCTTAAAGTCCTTCTCGGTCAGGTTGGAAACGACGCGATAGTGTCGCAGTATCGTCGACAGCAGCACCTTCAGCTTGAGCATCGCATACTTTCGACCTGCAAGTAGGGGTGTGTGAATATAAGTTCGTGTGCTGCACAAGCATAACCGCGTGCGCGTGACTTACCGACGCAACTTCGCGGCCCAGCACTGAACGGGATGTAGCTGTAGTAGTGCCGGTTTTGGGTGCGTTCCGGCAGGAAGTTGTCCGGATTGAAGGTGTCCGGATGCGGGTAGAGATCCTCCCGCCGGTGGATCTTGTACGTACCGATGACCACCGTCGTACCGGCCGGGACGGTGTAGTTCTTCGATGCCAGCTGCACATCCTCGTTGAGTTTGCGCGCAATCATCGGCACCGGCGGGAACATGCGCAACGTTTCGAAGATTACCCGCTCGAGGTACTTCATCTCGAGCGTATCGCCGAACGTGGCCTTCCGCTTCGAGTCACCGAAGATCTGGCGCAGTTCCGCGTACACCCGGTCCTGGATGTGTTGGTGAATGCCAAGCAGGCAGAGCACAAAGCTGGACCCGGCCGCCGTCGTATCGTGACCCTCGAACATGATCGTGTCGACCTCCTCCTTGATTTCTTCGTCGCTAATGTTCGCCCCGTTGTTGGCCGTCTCGATCATCAGGTCGAGGAAGGCGAGCCGACGCTTCTCGCCAATATCGTTCTCATCGTTATCATCCAGATCGTCACGCAACATCGAACCCTGCGAGATGAAGGCGGGCGTACCGCCGAGATTGCTCTCGCCCGGCTTTTCCTCCTTGCCGATAATTTCCGTTAGCGAAGGGGACGGTGTCTTACCTTCGGCGATCTGGCGCTGGAACAGTTGCTTCTTCTCGCGCACCACCTTGCGCGTCAGTCCGTGAATGATCTGCAGCAGGCGCTCCTGCTCTTTCTTCACGCCGGTCAGGTTGAACAGTGGGTCCAGCCGCAGGTGAATCTTCAGCTGGCGCTTGTGCAAGATGTCACACATTCTGTAAGAGGAGTAGAACAACATTGAAAACAATCGACCGATCGCAATATGTACACGAGACCGTTTCTTACTTCATGACAGCCATTGCGTACTCGAAGCCTTCCTTGTTTTCGCCGGTACGGTTCGAACCCATCGCCGTCTCGAGCAGTATGTCCACCGTCACCTCGCTCATATAGTCGTGACAGTCGAACACGTGGCCCACCTCCTTCGACATGCGCTTCACCACCGCCAGACTGTTGTCGTTGAACACGTCGATGAACGTCTTCAGCACGTTCTGATGGAAGGCGGGCGTACCGCCGAGATTGCTCTCGCCCGGCTTTTCCTCCTTGCCGATAATTTCCGTTAGCGAAGGGGACGGTGTCTTACCTTCGGCGATCTGGCGCTGGAACAGTTGCTTCTTCTCGCGCACCACCTTGCGCGTCAGTCCGTGAATGATCTGCAGCAGGCGCTCCTGCTCTTTCTTCACGCCGGTCAGGTTGAACAGTGGGTCCAGCCGCAGGTGAATCTTCAGCTGGCGCTTGTGCAAGATGTCACACATTCTGTAAGAGGAGTAGAACAACATTGAAAACAATCGACCGATCGCAATATGTACACGAGACCGTTTCTTACTTCATGACAGCCATTGCGTACTCGAAGCCTTCCTTGTTTTCGCCGGTACGGTTCGAACCCATCGCCGTCTCGAGCAGTATGTCCACCGTCACCTCGCTCATATAGTCGTGACAGTCGAACACGTGGCCCACCTCCTTCGACATGCGCTTCACCACCGCCAGACTGTTGTCGTTGAACACGTCGATGAACGTCTTCAGCACGTTCTGATGGAAGGCGGGCGCGATCAGCTTCCTGTGCGACTTCCACTTATCGCCCGAGCTGATCAGCAGTCCATCTCCGAGCCATGGCTTGAAGAACCGGTACTCGCTTGACTTCTCCAGATGGACGTAGCTGTTTAGGATAATCTCCACATCAGCCGGTTCGGTTAGGAAGACGACCAAATGGTAACCCAACCATCCGCGCGCCACCGTACCGTAGATGTAGCTCAGCTCCATTGCCTTCTCCATGATTTGATTGTGCGTTTTGCCGAGCAGCATGTTGGCGTTGCCGATCAGCGGATACGCGACCGGGCCCGGTATCAGGTTGCCCAGCTTCACGTAACGGCGGGTCTGCATCCACAGATGGAACAGCGTTATGACCGTCAGCAACAGCACTGAGCCAACCGTCACCGAGAGGACCCAACTACCTGGGACCCCCGTCTCATCGCCCACCATACGCTCGGGAATCGTCTCCACACTCATGATCACTTGCACTCAGCCAAACTGCACTTCAGGACACTCTCGCTGGTAGAGTCGTCGATTAACTGAGCAGCGCGATACCACCAGAACTACCAATGGGATGTGTTCGGGGCCGGTACTTCCACAAGAACACCACTGCAATGCACTACCAACGATCGAAACTGTTGCTCTGTCTATCATACCGCCCGTGTCCGCAGTATTTATAATCGGCCACTTGCGTGAACCGCTTCTTCTTCGCTCGCCCTCCCGAAGAAGTGCATAGGCAAAAGCGAAAGGTGGCAAACAGTAGCAAAAGCCCGACGAAAAAAAAAAAAGAAAAATTTACAAATCACTCATACTGCACTAAATCCGAAGCTGGGACAGCAAGCAGAGGTTAAGGGGGGTTGGTCCGGGGAACGTTGTAGCAATAAACTTTTCATCAAATTGTAAATGGCAATGGTTATTCATCAGTTTGACCGGCCCGGCCGGCTCACTTAACATGCATCCTTCTCTACTGCTTCTCTCTCTTTCTCTCTCTCTCTCGTTTTCGCTCTTCTGCCTCTGCTTCTCCTCAGTGCGGTACAGTGCTCAGCTTCGTGTGTTCTACCCTCTACTTTCAATGTCTTGGTTGGTGTTGTCTTGGCTCGTTTTAGGGCACCCTGGCGGCATTTTGGCGACGCACGGCCACACCAAACGACTGCAGCTACCCATCCGGTGTGCAGGCCCGATACGGTGTTCGTCAAAATAGTGGTTGTTACCAGTGCAGAGTTAGAGTACGCGCGTTCCCACAACCTATCAACCGAAACTCGCGCCAATCAACCACATGCAATGCCGACTATCAACGTGCTGCTACAGTCGCACTGCAGGTGTACGCGAGCAACGGTGCAGTTTGTAGGTACGATTTCTTCACTTTACTACCAGTAGTCTAAGACCTCTCGGAGAGGACTTTACATCTCAACTGTATCTAGTTGCTTCATAAGAGAATCTTCTCATTCTGGAGCTAAAATTTCATGAGTTCTCATCTACTCAAGCAAAGATCCCGAAAATTGCCGAGTGCTCCGCAATATCTTAGGCCCGGAGCATCAACTACAAACTGATAGATCTCCAATTTCTTACCCGTTATTCCTTTGAACTCAAAAAAAAAAAACAAAACAAAGATGACAACATGATTTGTTTCGATACGCAAGGGTCCCCCGGCTGCCCTCAGCTGATGACGGGCTTGCAAAAACAAGCGATTTGCATACGCTCCTGACCTTCTTCGTTTTTGCGGTGCAATTGGCAACGGTACGGCACATCTATATTCCATTGTTTTTGTCTGTTTCTTCGTCTTTTTCTTTTGTTTTTTCATTGTGTGAGTGTGTTGACTTGTTTTTGGTTTTGGTAGCCACAGCCACAGCGGTCGTGCATCGACCGATTGACCCTTGCGTGCCCGGCTAACCGCTTATCGAGCGCACATTCCGGGCATTGAAACCGAAACGGTCATAAATTAAACTATCACCGGTGTGTGGGGTTGGCAAATTTATGACACTAGCTGGCGGGTGAGCTAGAGGCAAGAAGCGGCAAAGTGCAGTGACAGTGGCATCTTCGCACGTGACTCTAGCGGCACTTGCTTGCTGGTATGGTAATAGGCACTGCTTCTATTAATAGTAGTAGAGATGTTGAACAGTCGCTGGCTGTTCTAGTGTCTGGTTCTTAAAAATCTATCCAGAGATGGTTGGGTATTGCCAAAATGTATGCACTATGGACTTGAGAACGTGCAGAAGCATTTCGCAGAGTGCGTAACTATGATAGGCAATAAAACTAAAGCTCCTAACTTCATACTCACGTGCGCGCTCCTATCTGTCTGATTGTTGGACCAGCCTAGACTCATGTGATGGCGCACACTGGACCATAATTATGCTTCGTCTGGGTCTGTTGTTGTCTACTCTGCTGTTGCTTTCATCTTCCGACTTCCGAACGCGTCCAGCAAACCTGCTCGGCACGTGACCGAGACCCTGCCCGGCACTGTGTCTACGATTAAATGTGGGTTATGTGTTTTGCGTCGCGCCAACATCTTTTCGCCTTTTGTGTAGGCACGTACGCGATCCCGAAACCTGTGTCCACACGTCTGCAGGATTAGATCCACGACGGAGATTCACGGATGCGAGTACAGCACACGCCGTGAAATTGTATAACAACAAGCGCGTAAGCTTGTGGTCTAATTAAGCTCATTTTCTGTACTCGAGTGGCCTGCGGATCCTCACCATATGTCCACACAGGTGAAACGTGTAAACGGAAAATCCGAATCTCGGTAACGAATTGCCGGTAAGCGGATTATCCGGCCGATTTAGCTGCCACACATCAGCAAAACCTGCCCAGCCGGATTCAATCACAGCTCACTGTCAGCGTGCGTCCACGGCACTTCACGTGGTTACCGACGAGCAGGGCATTAATGCATCACGGGCTGTATTTTGCATCCAATCGATTGGGTCGCGTTTACGTCATGGTGGACTATCTCTCTGTGTGCGTGTGTGTTGTTTGGCAGAATAATAAAGAGGACGATGGACGTGTGTACCGATCGGAGGGATCACGGTCAAGCGCAGTTTTTGTCCAGCGTCCCGAACCATTAGGTCAATGGCGTAATCCTGTCAACACTGTGTGATCGCATCAGCCCGAAAGGATTATTTTGCTGTGTGCTTCGGGATGCGGACAGGGGTTTCCGCCGTAAAAGAAGTTGCCGTATTTTAATGTTGATTTTCTTAAATGTCAAACTAAAAAAGTTGATAATTAGAGTTTTGAAAACTTTATGATACTTATTCTAAAGGTTGTTTTAACCTAAAAATTATGTTAAAATGTTAACCATGAGTTTCAAATGTTAACAAACGAAGCTCTAAATGTTTACTATTTAAGCTAGATTGCTCCTCAACTAAATTGATATGATTTCTTGCTGCAGTTTTCCTACCTTTAGCGTAAATTTCACCACATCTAGTTGTTTTATAAGAGTTCTAGCTATATTTCTTACTGGTGTAATATGATTTAAATGAAGAAAAACTTTGCTCTTATTCGGGGAGAGATCTGGCTTTATTCACAGTTTGAGCACGGCTGACAGCACGCGTGTCGATGACATAGAAACGTCACAGAAGGTGACAACAAAAACAGTGATGCTAGTTTGGTATGGAACGTTATATTCTCTACACTAACGCAATTATTGTTTTATGAAAATAGTTAGTTTTAGACGTATTTTGTGATGTTGTGAGGCGTATTGTTTTAGAACAAAATTACCCATTTTAGATTATTTGACAGTTTCTAGCAAAAAAGTACTTGTCAGACTTTATTTCTTCAATATATTCCAATAATGGAGTTTGTAATTCCTTAAGATGGTTGCATATATATGTTTTGACGTTTTGTTCTTCAGACATTGGTCGCATCACAACATGTCATAATAGTATGTCTGTTATCAAGTAAAAACAAGGTATAGTCGATCTGCAGAATCAAGCTAAAAAGCAATGGTTCCTAACTAAATCTATCCATCAATTGATCCCAATGTTCGCCACAGTAACCCTGCAACCGTGCAAAGACAACCGCAAGAGACGTTTGTCATCGCTTTACCTGGTTAGCTTACACTCGTTAATAACTCAATAGAGCACACCCGGGCCCCCGGTTCAATGGCTTCTGTGTCCTGCTTCGGTTGCACTAATTGATTGTTTTGAAAACAGAATTATTACGAAACGTTATACACCCTTTTGTGAGGCAGAAGTGTACGCTTCGAAAGGATGGATTTTCGAAACTAAGCCAGGGATTACTGCTGGACACGCTCCTGTTGAAGAAAACTAAACTTAAGAGAAAGCGAGAGAGAAAGAATGTGTTGCAGAGCCAGATACAGGTGCAGGATGTTTTCGCGGTTAGAAGTTAGAGCGCTAGAACTCATCCATAATGACGTTCGTGAAGGTTTCGTTTTTTTGTTGAACAATGCCAACCATGATCGATTTAATTTTTTCTAGTTGCATCTCAAGCATGGTAGAATTTCCTTCGTTCCACATTCTACCGCGTGAAAATTGTACAAAATAAGCTTAAAAAAGTAGACAAACACGCTCACTCGCGCTCAAACCGGAAGCACCATCGGAAGGTGAATAAAACTGTAGCCCGAGCTTCAGCGGGCGTGATCAGAATTCGAATCGCTGCAAAAGGACTCAAGGTCCGCTTTATCCCATTGCTCGATCGATCCCATTCCAAGTTCGTGTTTCGCCGATGATCGATCCCGAACCGTTTCTTAACAAAAGGACGTACGTTCTTTTCAACGCTGCTCGATGTGAAGTTTTTTTTTCTCCCCCTAGGTAGGAATTTATTGTGGACGTTCGTTTGATAGTTTGCTTTTCTATTTCTCCATTTTTTTTCCTATCCGAATTATCCCTTTGCTATCAAGCGCACCAAATCCAATTCATCATTTCGTTCCATTTGGCTTGGCACGGTCGCGTTGGTTTTGGATTTTCTATGTTATTTGGTCGTGTCTTGTTGGGAAGCGTGTAAATGTATCATGCGTAATTGATTATTTTATTGGAATAACCTTAAAAACATAGTTATTTGGACTACAATGTTCAGTTGGGTTGAATTCAAGCGATCTAATGGAAGTTTGTTTAAATTAAACTCTCAAAAAAACGCAGAAATCCTTGAAAATCTTAAGCTTGGGGTATTTGGAGAGTCATTGCATACTTTGTTCCAGATGCTACTGGATATATTTTACTAGTAAAACTCCTCGAAATACTCAGAGATTATGAGAACTCTAACTATACTATACAAACAGGAGATGACAATAACTTACACGCCCGAAGAATCTCAAATCCAGATAATATTGACATTCTAAAGCACAACTCCTCGAAATGCTCAGAACTCTCATTACTCAAACTTTACGACTATAAGAAAGCAATATCTTAAAGTACGGAAGAAATCTTCAAATATTACTTCACCGTGACTCCGCAAACTACTCACAATTCAAGAAATTGTTATCCACCGCTTAGAACACAACACCAAGATGAAGTTTCCCAATATCTTCAAATTACCTTTACTTTGATGTTGGTTACATATTGAGAATAGATGGTCCATATGATAGTGACAACGATTAGGAGTGTAACCAAAACTCTTGCAAAGAAGGACTCTTATTGGAAGTACAAAAGACAGTAACATCTTCAACTTCCAGGGAAGTCGTCGGTGATTTTACCATATTTCAACGATAGTAATACCTAATAACAGTTGTTTCTTGCTGCTTTTCAGTAATGATTAGCTGCTACCAGGATCACTTATTTTTGGACTCTACCATGGCTTGATTAAAGAAACATTGGAACATTCCTCCGATCGTTTGGTCGCTTCTGATGCTAGTTGCATGTCTCGTCTAAGTGACGGACAATATAGTCTAAGGCTATGGCTTTCTATTTCTTCAAGTATAAAGCTACTAGTTTAGAGACAAGAGATGTTTTAAACCAAATGTTTTAATCAATTCCTGACAAAAACTATCATACGGCAAAGTGTCATACCCATCCATACTGATGACGGAAATGAGCTGCATAGTATCGTTGATGATTCACTCGAACCTAAATTTCTCTACCGAAGCGCGAATAAACTCCACAGCATCTGGGCTAAATTAAGCGAGCGCAAGTGTGCGACAAGCGATAAAACAAACCGCAACATACCCAGATATAGACAAACCCCTGCCGTCTTCCACCATTCGACACAATACGCAATGAAGTCATCGGAAGTCAACGCTCAACAATATTTTCCTTGCGGAAGCCAATGAACCTTGTTCCTCAATGTGCCGGGGCAGTGGCCAATGGTTTGATGTTAATTTTGCAACGGTTACGATACAGATGTGATACGTGTTGACGGTAGCAACTGCCTAGACAGCCAAACAAACTGCATTTCATGCCGTACATCAAACGTTTTCTCACACATGTGCGGTGGGAAAGGCAGCGAGAACGAAAAACTGCAGCCACCGCGTCGCGTACACGTGTTTGCCCACCGGAAACGGTGGAAAATCACCAACAGCACATGTGCACACGGTCGTCACTATCGGGGAAGCGGTGCAAATGGATGTTGTTTTGCTACCGTTCACGCTTGCTCGGGACAGTGCGTACGCTAGAGGATGTAAATGCAGTGCAGGAAGAACGTTTTGAATGTCTAGCAGCAGCGAACGATTACGCAAAACAAAACAAAAAACACAGAGTGCAGGAAACAATTGTCATCAGGTCGTATCGGCAATGGTGAAGCCATTAGAAGATCTCCGGGGACGTCTTTGGGTGTTGAAGATATGGTCGACTAGTAATTGTACAACTCAAATAGTGAGAATTCTAACAATTTAAGCCTGGTTTCCATAAAAATTGGGTCAAAATTTGCAATTGTCCACGAAAATTCCTTGGTGAAGACTTTTCTTTGGTGATTAGGTTTGAAAGTTGAAGATATTGTCTCCTTCTGTCCGTAGAATTAGAGTTCTGAAAATTCAAATCATTTTGATGATTTTTGATCCACTTTAAAGTGATGTCAGTAAAACATTCCAATCGTTCTCCACAACTTCAAAGTCTTTGAAGACATTTGAAGACATCTTCGGAGATGATTTTAGATCCACCTTAAAGTGATGATATCTGGACCAACCTTAGCGCAAAATCTTTCCAAAATCTCAAATTGAGAGCATTTGAAGATCTTCGGAGGGTTTTCCGGCAGTTGAAGATATTGTCGTCGTCTGTCCGTAGCATTAAAATCAGAATATTTTGATGAGTTTTGATCGACTTGAAACAGATGTCAGTAAAACCCAAACTGGCAATAATTAACGAAAGTCTCAAACTGAGGCGGTTTGAAGATCATCGCAATCAAGTCTTCGATGTTGTTAATTTGTTATTCCTAAGTGATCAACATTAGCAAGAAGGAGGTTCTGTTGATGGTTCAAAAAGCAACAATAAGAACACTTTGTTGTCGTCAGCAGTCCACTCGAAGACACAAAGAACGCACCAAGCAGGCAAGCTGCGTGCAGAAGTGTTTTCCAAAAACAAAAGTGTGCCACATCTGGACATTTGTTGCGCTAGGTCAGTAGCAATCATATGCTCGTGCAACGTATTAATGCCCACAAGGCATGCCCAACCTCAAGCAAAGCCTGCGAAGCCTTAAAGTGTGTTGCTGTGTTTGCTGTAGCACATTACACACTCATTAAGGGAGCGATCGAGTGACCGATCGAGCGTGGCTCGTGTGTTCCAGAGTGTCCTGTTACATGCGCCTGGCGCAAGATGGAGAAACTCTACACCCAGGGGAAACTTCCGCGAAATGGAACGGACGTCGGAAGATGCCGACACCGAGAGGATCGCCCATGTCCACTTTAACTTCAACTTCAAGAAATTCAGGACAGTAAAACATAGAGCTCCTCCGCAGAATGCTTTAAAATCACTCAAACCGGCGACAAGGCTGAAGTTCCAACAGTTGCCATCGTTAACACAACACTCCGAAACACTTCTTCAAAAGTTTTGCAAACTGAAACAACAACTAAAAAAGCACACCCACACACCAGCACGTGTAGACGCAGAAACCAAAACATATTCCTTCCGTCTCGGTTCGTTTCTCGGAGCGGAAACGGATATCAAGTGCGTTCGGTTTGCGCGTTTGCCGTTTGTGTTGAAACTTTAGACGAGGCTCGAAGTTCCGTTTACGGCCGGCAGGATCTGGTGCCTGTGGCCTGAACGAAAGGAAGTGCGGTTTGTGTGCGTTTCCTGTGTACGCACGGTTCGAGCGTTGGTTTGTCCGCGTTTCCCGTGTTCGCTACGTCCAAGGACGTGTGGTTGTGCGACGACGCTAACCCTCGACACGTTTCTGGTGCTGAGGTTAGGTGAGGGCTGTGGTAATGATTTGATCGGGCAGAGAGTTAGTCTAAAAACCGCAAGTCTTTAATGTCTTTGGATGAGTGGTTGTTTTCTGCTTTCCCCCCCAAAAAACTATGCTTGAAGATTCGCTGAGGCGCTTGGTTTTTGAAGTTTTACTGTCCGGCACGAATCGGAGGCGATCTTTTTTTAATGCGTTACGGCACGAGATTGCACAATGGGAAAGAGGGTGTCTTGAATTGGTGTTAATTTTTTTTTAATTTCGCTTATTCAATTCAAATAATTGTTTTGAAGTGAATTAAAAACTATCTTGTGTATTTGATTTAGCTCGTGTTTTTGCTTCAAACGAAAAATAATTGTTTCATAAAATTGCTTACAAAAGTAGTAACTGCAATATAAATAAGAAATCAGGCGTTGCAATATTGGATTAATTCAAGTGTTTATAAATATATTTCACAAGCAACTTAACATTGGTAATTTAATTTAATTCATTAACGTTATTCAACGGACAACAGTCTACATGAATTTCTTACAGTTATCTTAGTTTCTAAAAATACGCAAACGCTCACGAAACGCTGATTTGGTAACATTAAAGTCGAATAGTTCAAACACATCATTAAACGCCACACACATAACATTAACAGGATCACTTTGACCGAAGTTTGTTCGATAACGCAAAACATGTACTAGTTGTCGTAGTCTAAGGGTTCTTGCCGGTGCATGTTAACAAACTTAAGACTTTAGGAGCGTCGATCGAGTTGTCAAGAAGGCTGGCTACAAAAAGACATTGAGCAATTCTTCGACGAACAAATAATGGATGGATGCCTAACAATATACACCTAGCTTCATACGATGGACGAGTGTCTCCGTCCCTCCAAGGGAGTAGCCTTATTGGAAATCGCGTGAGTTTCCGTTGGATTGTTTCTACACGCGCCGACCACATTTCAGCGAAAGGGCTTCAGACTATACTAGCGTATTCAAGGACAGATCTCACCAGGGAGCAATAGAGAGCTTTTATCGTCATTTGGTTTGCTCTTGTGATCTCGATATGAGGCCTAAAGCTAAGACGGCTATCTAGCAGGATTCCCAGGTCTCGAATGCAACTGGTGCGTTCCAGTGTGTGGTTGTCAATTTTGTCGTTAAAAATTACGTTATGTTTGGTTCTAGCGAAAGAAATTACGCGACATTTATCAACACACAGGGACAGAAAATTTCGAAGACACCACGAACGAAAGATATCCAACGCTTGTTGCAGTCGTCGGCAGTCATGTGCATCTTTCACTGCTGGGTATAGTTTCATGTCATCAGCAAACAGCAAAACATCATATTTAGACAAAAGAATTGTCACATCATTTACATACAGCGACAATAGAAGCGGTCCCAGATTACTTTACTTACTTACTTATCAGGCGCTACAACCGCTTCGCGGTCTTGGCCTGCTGCAACAATCCTCGATACCGCTCACGGTCTAGTGCCGTCGTCTGCCAATCCATTATCCCGGCCGTTCTGGCGGACGCATCAACGCCATCACTCCATCTCAGTTTGGGCCTACCACGCCTCCTCTGTCCATGTGGACGGCCTAAAAGGACTTTACGGGCTGGGTCGTCCGGTGCCACTCTCATGACATGACCAGCCCACCGGAGCCTAGCGAGCCTGATTCGCTGCAGGATAGTGAGATCAGCGTACAGCTCATAGAGCTCGTCATTGTAGCGGCTCCTCCATTGTCTTTCCACACATCTTCTTCTTCTTCTCTGGCACTACAACCTCTGTAGGTCTTGGCCTGCTAGCAATTGCTAGCTTTCTGTGACTTAGTTATACCCGTAGCTGGATAGTCAGTCCTGGGTACGGGGAGGCGGTCCGCCAGGATTCGAACCCCGGTCCTACCGTATGAAGACCGGCGCCGCTATCGTATACACCACCGGGCCGCCCCACACATACGGGGCCAAAAATCCTTCTGAGCATCTTCCTCTCGAACGCGGCTAAGAGGGTTTCGTCAGTTTTGGACAAAGTTCATATCTCAGAGGCGTATGTGAGTACTGGGACTATAAAGGTTTTGTACAGTCCCAGCTTCGTCCATCTCAGCTCCGTATTTTGAGTGGAGAAGTCATCAGCGTATGCCAAGATCTGGAGTGACTTATAGAAGATGGTCCCCGAAGTTTCCGCCTCCGAATCTCGGATGGCCCTCTCTAGCGCCAGATTGAATAGGAGGCAAGCAAGCCCGTCTCCCTGGCGCAGACCCTTGGTGGTAGCAAAGGGCCCTGGGAGTTTTCCATCCACCTTCACCTGGCATGTGATGTTGGTCATTGTCATACGTACAAGCCTGGTAAGCTTGGCCGGGATTCCAAAAGAGCTCATTGCGTCGTATAGTTTTACCCTGGCTATGCTATCGTATGCGGCTTTAAAATCAATGAAGAGATGGTAGGAGTGTAGCTGCTGCTCCGCCATCTTCTTCAAGATTTGCCGTATGGTGAATATCTGGGTCAGTGATTCCGTTTCGGAATCCTCTTTGATAGTTTCCAACTATCTCTTCAACGAATGGGACAAGTCTGTCTTGTATAACTAGGGAGATAATCTTGTAGGCGGTCCCAGATTACTCCCCTGTGGAATATTCCTATTTTATCGCATATAGTTATTTGATTTACCTTGCAGTACTCTAACCGCAATGTCTAACTATGACGAGGTAAAAGAGAGTTTTATGTGTCGGAAGGAGGCGGTAATGGCATAAGGACCATTGAATAGACCATGTGCTGGAGACCAAAGAAGAAGGTTACCTTCATTAGCAAGAAGGTTTGCAGTTTCGTTCTCCTGGATACCAACGTGTCTTGGGGACCCAGCAGAAAGAAAGATCAGGGAGTGGAGAGAGGTCTTCATGGTATAGGATGTGTGGATTTTTCGAGGATCCTGTGTCGAGAGCGCTAAGAACACTCGCACTGCGAAGAGAAGATGGCACAGCCAGCTTTATCCTGTAGGACAGAGCCGTCAGCGAATATGCGGTGACGAGAATGGTACTTGGTGTCAGTTATTTCATTGAAAGTTTGTTTGGCTATGACCCTGTTAGATCCTGCGCAGATCTTATTTGTAATGTCCCAATCTATTTTAGGGTTGTGTGATTCCAAGGACTTTTAGTATGTCAAGCAACGGCTTGTCTGTGAGGTTCTGAAAGTCTTGTTTGGCATGTTGTGTAAGGGTTTTTAATGGAAGATCTTTTTCCATTAAGCGACTAGCTGCTGCAACTACTTTGAGGATAATACTATGGTCAAAGGGAAACTGTCTGCTTTCGCAGAGTAGTGATTCTGTGGAACTAGAGGTAAAGGCGTATCTGAGAGCATTTCGGTAGACTGGTATTAATGTAACTAAAAAACTAGTATTTTTTTTACCAATACAGTGTTGTACTAAGACCGTCATAAAGAGACCTCTATCACGTCTTTTATCGAGCAAATGCGATGAAACTTTTCTTTCCCAACCACAAGCATGCGTCTAACCCACTGTGCGCCTTAATAAACGAATCGAATCTATGCCTACCGGTGAACCGATTGTGTGTGTGTGTTTGTCCGGTTACCTATGGAGATGGAAGCGTCCGTCGTTCGACAACCCTATTTCGCTTTCCATCCTGCGCTCCGGAAATGAAAACATAAAGCGCACACGGACCACCGCTTTGCCCGATCGGTCACCCTTTATGTGTGTGTTTGATTCGGTTTTTTTTTTGTTGGTTGTTGCTCTAAACACATTTAATGCACCAGGACACAGGAAATGATGGGCGCACATCCGGTTTACGGGCGAGTCGGTACACTGACTACTGGTCAAATTGAGCGAGTGCATCGAGCCATTGCAAAAAACGGAGGGTAAATCAATCAAACACACAGACAAACGAAGGTTTTATGTAACTGGTTAGGGATAAAAACAATTCCATTACACAGCACAACTGGAGTGTCCTGAAGGGTTTCGTTTTCTCTTGATTGTCTAGTGTCCTTCTGGTGTGGTGTAGCAGCACTGTCAACATTTCTAATTATGTCAGTCGAGTTCTTCATCGAGAACGCCCTGCAGACAGCCCATCAAGTTTATGAATTTATTAGAATAGTTGTAGCGCAATATAGTTTCACAGACATTCCAATGTCCTCGACACGATATCCTTGCTCTTTAGCCAGAAACTAAAAGCAACCAACCAAAGCCCGCATTCCCACATCCAAAATCTCGTCCAAGATGTTGGTGGTGCCGCCTTGGTACTATCGCGCAACCGATCTTTTCGTTTGGAAAACGCTCACCCACGGCTGCGGTTATATTGATACACATTTATTATTTTACTCCAGGGTTTTCTGCGCGGCTCATAAATGTCCTTCCGAAACGTACGACAGATAACGATCCTTGCGCTGGAAAGGATCCTGCCGAAGCAGTGTGTGTGACTGTATTTTTTGTTTTGGTTTTGTTTTCTTATTCTACTCTCTACGGGATAGCAGCGTCCTGTGGCGTCGTTCGGTAAAAAAGGAAAGTTTGATTAATCCACAGCAAAAGGATTATTTGGTCCCGTTTCAAGACTGCGCGCGCACGTTTGTGTATCCCTGTCTGTTCTTCGGATGCGACAAATCTAAGGCAGTGACTCACGTGGAGCAACGAAAATGACAAAAGTAAACAAGACGATTAAGATCACCAACCTTACCGGAGCTCGGATGAGTTTTGGATCGTAAATTTCGTCCTTTATTAAAATTTTCAACGCACACACGCATATCGAAATTTTGACAGTTGGGATTTTTTGTGATCGTATTTGGAACGTTTCCTTCGGTTTCTACCATTGCAGGTTCGGGTTTGTTGTGATGGATGCATAAAGGATGTGATTTCCATCACGACGGTTATGCTAGAGCCCTAGTTTTATGTCCCTTTTTACCTCATGCTTTGCAAAGGACGCGCATTTTGTCTTATTACCATACCAAGATAAGAAGAGATTATGTAAGGCTCAATTGCGACATGAAAACTTGTGGAAAAAGTTGGTCAAAAGTAGTGTACCTTAACGCAAACTCGGCTCAACGATCGTTCAAAATATCCCGCCAAAAGTCCTTAATATCACACACACAAAAATTCTTCTTCATTGCGTACTCCAAGACTTCCATGTCCTTTGCCACTGTTCCCCATTCGGTTGATGTTCATTAACTTGCTTTGCTCGTTTTCTCTTCGCTGCGCTTACGCGCACTGCAACGAACAAGGACGAACGAACGAAAGCAGAAAGAGGAAAAAGAAACACGAAAAACACTCCCGTAAGAAGCTACAAACAATCCCAACGAAATCCTTAAGAAATAGGAAGCCTTAGACCAAAGCATGGGCGCAAGAAATACGAGACCGAATGCTTCGTGTCGATTCTTTTTTTTTTAATGTGTCTCGATCATTGTCGTTGGCCCGTCTCGCTAGTGGAAAGACACTTTTCCACTCGTGGGATAGTTTTCCCTTAACGCGGGCCGTAGTGCCATGACAGCTCTTAAATTGATAGCGAGAATAACATCTTCAGCGTGGTGCTGGCTGGAGGGTTTTTTTCTCGTTTTTCAAGAAATCTTTCTGTTCGTGATGTCAGGACGTCCGCAAGGATCAGGCACGGTGATAGTGAGACGGGTGGAACAGGGAGAGGGGTGCACATTTGGGCACACACACACACACACACACACACACACACACACACACACACAGAAAAAACGAACTACCATGTAGCGGAATCTTGAGAGCTTCTCCCGGCTTTTACGGGGTGCGCTAAGAGGACGGAATGCCGCCTGCGACATTTGAATGGCTAGAAGTGGTCCTTCGGCAAGCTGAAGTACAACCACTGGAAGTTGTTACTGTGCGAGGGCGACGATGACTTCGGCCGAACGTTGCTCTGAGGTTGCGTGGCCGGAAATTGAAGCCAAAAATCGGGCCCAACCCTAAGCGAGTTCGAGTCTGTGTGTGTGTGTGCGAATAAAGTTTGATGCAATGAAGCCGCAAGGGATCTCTAATTCGCTCGCTTTGTACACGGGGGTTTCAGCTTATGTACAGGAACCCCTAGCACGCAAGGATCCTGAATCGGGCGCACTCAACCGTATCGTGAAGCTGGGTTTTTGGTGCCGCACCCCGGTTAACGTCACCTAGGTCTACCGGGTACCGTACCTTCAATTTTCAACGCTACCTTTGCAAGCGGTTCGCGCAATTTCGATACACAACTCCGTGTAGCGATATGGTTTGTTTTGGGAAAGCGTACACAGTGGGGTGGGGGAAAAACCGGGCCATTATGTACAAAATTTTCCCTTGTGCAAGATACAACTGAAGTTACGGGAAACGTGAGCAAAACGTAGAGAGCGAGACACAGGCATACAGGACCTTTTCGAAAACTATGGACGACCCGAGAAAAAAAGGACCCTCGTCGCTATGTACGGTTGTATGTGACACATCGTTACACATCGGAATGGAATGGAAGGAAACGGCAAGTCCCCGATGCTTTCGATCATCAATGCGGCTCGACGCAATTGGAAGAGGATGGCCAGGTGTGATTGTATATGTCTGACTCGAGCGCGCGCGCGCACTCACATTCGCCCAGCTGATCGGAACGTTTTTTTTTTTATTCCTTTCGTGCTGTTTAATTTCTGCCAGTGGAGGACGAGGCCGGCTGCGAGCTCTGGGCACGCGACACATGCGCCAGACCAACGGCAACCACGGCAGCGACCGGACAAGTCTCGCTGCTTCAGTACTCGCTCCGGTACGTAAGTGCTCAGTAGTCTAGCGATAGTGCTCACTAGTTCGGGAGCGCACGCGCGCGCGTGTCTGTGTCTATGTGTCTGTGCGTTCGATAAGTGTCTTGGTCGATGTGACGGCAGCCTTCAACTATCTGCATTCCCACATCACTCAACAAACGGTGCTTCCCAGCGAGATCCTTCAAGTCATCACCCGCACAATGTCATCAGTCAACCCACCGAAGCGGATGAAGCTGAAGGAGAACCAGATGGTGGTGACGGTGCGTGACTTTGCTCCGGGCCCGGTCAAACGCAAGCTACCGCTCGGCAACTACGTCAGCGCGGACAACGTCCTACCGACCGTCCAGACGCTTGCCAAACAGCTCGTCCACGTTGGTGCAACTCCCGGCCGGAAGCTGTCCGGTAGCTCGGAACCGAGAAGCGGCGTGTCCGCCGTCGAGCGTCGTAACGCGCGCGAACGCAACCGTGTGCAGCAGGTAAACAATGGGTTTGCAGCGTTACGGCAGCGCATCCCGGACGAAATCGCGGAAGCGTTCGAGGCAGGCACAACGGCCCGTGGCGTTCACAAGAAGCTCAGCAAGGTAGAAACGCTCCGGATGGCGGTGGAGTACATCAAAAGTTTGGAGCGCTTGCTGGAGCATACCGGCACGGGAACGGCCGGACGCGTGCCGACCTCCTTCACCACCGACACACCCGACACTCAGCTACCCGCCACCCCACCCCCGGAACCGGTCGGCCAATCCGGTAACTTCTTTCTCGCAATCAAACCACGCACCAACAAGCTGGAGCACACCGGGTCCGGGATGTCTGGCCTGCCGGCCGATTCGCTCGATCAAACGCAGATCACCATCATCAACGGGCACCAGTACATGCGCATCCCGGGCACGAACACCTTCCAATATCTCGACCCGGAAAGTCTGCACGACGAGGATGACAGCTCGACCGAACGGCCGGTTCCGCTACCGGACGGCGAAGACAGTACGTGCTCGAGCAGTGGCGATTTGCTGAGCGAGTCCGCGATCGCGCTGTCGCCCCAGAGCAACTTTACGCTCGAACCGGACACGGACTCGAAGCGGGATGTGGACTCACTGTACCATTCGATCGTGTCCCAGCCGGACGGGTCCGCCGTGTTCGATCAGCAGCAGTACGACGATCTGATGCTGATCAAATCGGAACTGCAGGATGAAGCGGACCTGGCCGAGGATGCATCGTTTCTCAGCTGGTTCGAGGCGAACCAGCAGCTGCAGCTCCAGCAGCAGCTACACCAACACCTACAGCAACAGCTCCAGAACCAGCAGAGCTTGCTGGAGTAAGGCGGCCATACCAGTCGGACTACCGAAGAAGTTTGTACAGAAGCATGTGCTTTTATATTTCAGCTCTGGGGGGCGATTATTTATAATATTTATTATTACCTCCTGTTTACCGAATACACAGTAGTGCACTTATTTATTTTTCTTGCAAATGGGAGTATTTAACATACAAGCGACACGAAACATTTGAACACTAGATCGCACAGGATTGGATTGGAAACGGGAAACAACTAGATAGGAACTAAATTTTGTTAGAGATTGAGCTTAATACTCGTTGCGTGTATGATAACAATCGGCTTATTTTTGTCGCTAGTGCCTGTCAAACGAGCTGTCATCCGTATTGACGTTAGCTGACTGAGAAGTATTACGTTTATAGTTGCATAGTGCTAGACTGAGGAACCGTTTAGGGTGTTTGAATAGTTTTAGGGAATAGTAAGAAAAAAACGACGTATTATTATTAATCGCACACTAACACTACTTTACCAAACATAATTATAAGTGTGTATGTGTAATGTAATTGAAGGTAAATAAATGGGATGAAAACGTATTTCTGTTTGTTGTTGTCTTGCTTTTTTTTTTGTATACACACATAAAAAAGGGTGAGATAAAGGACTTTTGCTTTGGGCGCAGCTAACTGAGGGGTTCTCACCCTAAAATCAGGCTCGTCTATATACACATACAGATGCTGGAATTCACACACCCGGAGACTCGATAGGAGTTTTTTGCGTGTAAGGTATATAAAGGATAAGGGTGCATGCTGGGCTTTGGTCTGGTTCGCGTCCCCGAGTTTTAGCGAAGTCACCAGGTTCGGAGAGCTATTGTCTGGAGGTCCTTCTCCAATGACTCCCGTTGGATGTGTGTTCTCACATTTCAATAGGCCAGCACTGCCGTGTTTTTATCGCACCATTCCACCAAAAGTCTTACGCTAATCCCGGTGCGCCGTATGTGTCCTGCTGGGTGTACCCCAAGCGTACTCGCATTGTGACGCAAGCGCAACACACATTCGCGCTGTACTGTAATTTGACAAACGTACGTACCGAGCGTAGACGTAGTTTGAAAACGGACGGTTCAATTTCGGTTCAGCGCATTCATCGGGACGTGCGGGAATCCTGACGGGACTACCTGAACATATCCTGCAGCGGAACGGTTCGAACGTAGCTACAAAAGATCTCCCAGATCATGAATCACAGAAATCAAATGTAATGGTACGGTAGAATTAACTGCTCGGGAAACCCAATTCCCGGCTCGGGGATCCGGACAGTAACGAGAAGACGAAGAAGCGAAAGGACCAGCAAGCTAGAAAGAAAGACAGCGCCAAAGAAATAAAAGGAGAAGCGAGAATAGGAAGGAAACCCGTAATCGACAAAAAGGATCAAAATTGAGGAACGTACGGGAAGGTCCTCCAGTGTTGTTTTGTGCGGCTGGTATAAGCGTGCCGTCCGAGGCACACGACCCAACAATTCTAAACGAGCCTGTGCGTGTGTGTGTGTGTGTGTGTGTGTGTGTTTGCTGGCAGCTGAAACATTCTAACCGAACCTGCCGGAGCGAGAGCGAAGCGTGCGGACCGGGGCATACGCCCCAACAATTCTAAACGAGCCTGTGCGTGTGTGTGTGTGTGTGTGTTTGCTGGCAGCTGAAACATTCTAACCGAACCTGCCGGAGCGAGAGCGAGCGAAGGTTTCGAAATAAAGATCGAAGCGATAGGGAAGGACCGCACGATCCCTCCGGGACATCTGCATCTGCGCAAGGGCACCGGCCGTGGCCGGATCCCGAGGTTCGGTGTTAGCTTCGCAGTCCAATAAAAATGAATACCGCCACCCGATAAGGCGCTCCCGCTTCGGTGACACACACGCACACAAGGTGACGGGTACTTCCCCCTAGTCGGCAAGGCAAGGTTAATTTATTCCACCCAGGGTTTGTGTTTTTTTTTTCGCTCGCGCACTCTACAACTCTAGGATTGTTTTGTTGCTATAAAATTGCTTTCAACTTTATGATTTTGGTGCTTCTGCGCGACTCCCGGAAGTGGGCCTCGAAGGTGCCGGATGTGTGCTGCCGGATTCTGCAAACACGTGCCAGTCGTGGGGAGAAGTGTGTGCGCGTGTGTGCACCTCCCAGAGTCACCGAGTCAGATCGGTGAATAGTGAATTAAGAACGGGGTGCAACACGGACGACCTCTCGGCTAAGTTTCATTTCCGCACGGAAGGAGCAGCTTTTAAGGGCCGTAGTTGTGGGGAAAGCTCATCAAAAACTTCCTTCCTGCATGTCAAGTCATAACCCTCTCGCTCTCTCGTTCTCTCTCCCTTTCTCTCTCTCTCTCTCTCTCGCTTCTCAATGGATAGTTTTGGGGGCAGATGTTTTTTTTTTTTCGAGGGCCTTTACCGATATCATCCCGCATCTCTTGTCGTCCGCCGGCTCGTAGAGGTCCAGGTGTTTCTACGCGTGTTGCCTCGTAAGGACTCGGCTAACGAGAGGCACCAAAGAGCGAGAGCGCCTCAAAAGTCGATCGCCGATTGATTGGTGTATGTTTTTACGTGCGCCCTTAATTGCGCCCATCACAGCCCAAACGCTATGCAATCCGCACTACACCCGACAACCTGTTTGTTTTTTTTCTGCTACCCAGCAACAGCAGTTGGAATCTAATTTCGCGAGGGCGCATCCAGCGCCTTGATTTGCGCCCGTCGCGTGTTGATTGGAAATCTCCGCCAGGGGAAAACAAATTAAGACTTTGTTGCTTGATGCGAGTGCAAATAAAAATTAAGCTGAGAACGCACCGCAAGCAACTGTTCCAACAGTGGATCGACTGTGAGCTGAAGCACAGCATAATGAACGGTGCAACGAAAACGAAACAAAAATAACGCCTTTAAAATCCGCATACCGAGCTTCTTTTGCACCACGAACCACCACCATAATTAGATCAAACTTCCGAAAATCCGCGTCCTCGTCTTTGCGGGTCCGGCCCAAGCAAAACCGTCACGTGCCGGCTTAACGGAGGCAGCGACCGTCATCGCACAACCGACTAGAAGTATGCGCAATTATAATAATATTATAAAAAGAAATACAATAACAATAATGATAAAGGACACGGCTGGCGACTGGTTAGCGGTCGCGGGAGAATGAGAGAATTAGCGAATAGCGATAAGCGAACGCGCCTATAAGAAGGTAAGGGCTTTCGGGGGCCACAAAATGATAACCCATCTCGCGGTGTGCATCCTTGCCTTTCGGTGTGTAAGTGTGTGGAGCGTTTGGGGGGCGACGAAAAAAGGAAGATAATAAACTCTTCGTACTACGCCGAAGAGAGATATTCAATTTGGTGGCGATCGGCGTGCGCTTGAGCGTACGCGCGCGCGCGCGCGCTCGCTCATCTTCACCGTGCAGCGGCAGTATTATTTTAATTTTTGTGTGCCTGTTCGGTGGTTTGCTTTTTATTCTTATTTTGTTTTTTTTTGTTGTTCCGGCCAAGCTCATTCGCTTCAGCAAACGATAACAGCGAACGAAACCGAAGGAAACGGCGCACCTCGCGGGTCATTTCGGAAATTTCGGAGGGACACGACGCACGCACACGGGTGCTTAGGTTGCTGCTGCTCTTCATTAGATGGAAAATCGCTGCGATGCAGGATAGAGAGAGAGAGAGAGGGACAGAAGGTGGATGAAAGGAGGAAGGGAGGGGTGTTGTTTTGTAGCCAGGTTTGGCTGCCGGCGGTTCGCAGACGGGCGCAATATTAAAGGCACTGCCGTCGCTGGTTTTTTTTGTGTTGCTGGCAAATAAATTGGCAACGCACTCGCGGGCAACCGTGGCAGGCTGTAAAATTTTGGGCTGTTGCAGTTGAAATTATTCGGTAAATTGGGTAGGGAGGGAAGGAGATGATGGGGTGTTTTTTTTTTTTTTTTTGTTAAGGGGGTAAATTTTAGATCCCAAAACATGCTTCAAACTCGTCGTCCGAGGATGGGTTCGATGTTTGCTTTTATTTGACGTTATCCTGCAATCATTCACCCTTTTTAAAGTGCTGTGTGCGATGTCCAATTGATGGGAAATAAATACAAAAAGAACATTAATCAACTACTAAGTTTTTGCTCATGATAATCCAAATTAAAAAAAATAATAAAATATTCGAAAATGTTTATAAATTATTTTTAACTTCAAAACTCCATCTTCTGCATCTTTGTTAGAGGAAGCCAAGTGAACACACTTGTCGAGAAATATTAATTGCATTTATGATCAACCCTTAACGAGCGCAAACAAGTGTGCGTGTCGCGATCACCGTTAATCAAAGCATTCATTAGGGGGTTCGTCGCTTGCCGCCCGCACAAGTCTTTTGATTTGGCCCTTGAGGCAAATAAAATTAGTGCAACACTGCTCAACGCACCCATAACTCGGTCGATTTTTAACGTAGAAAGATGGTTTTAGCATCAAATTGAAGGTAATTTTGTGTTCTTTCTATTAGAAATGTTTTAATTAAAAAACGGGTCGTTGAAAGAGTCGAGTTGAATGTTTGAAAGAGGTAATAACCATAGTCATAGAAGGCTAGAGATTGTAGAGCCATAGAAGCAGAAGAACCGTGCATTAATTGCGAGCTCTAGTGCAAAAATGTTTAATAAAAATATTTCTCAATATGTCTGATAAGTATCTGATGGTAGAAATGGATGTTCCGAGCAAGAAACATGAGGTACCGAGTGTGTTATAGAATCGTTTATGTAAATTAGGTGTAGTTGTTGGTCAGGCGAATTACTTATACATCATGTCGACCGGAGGGCGGCGACCGGGAATCGTCCTGCAGCGGCGGTACTTCGAAAGGCGAACGTTCCGTAACGTTCAACTCGAAGGTGGAAATGATGCAGGAATAGTTGGCAAGAAGAATTTGAATCCTCTATCTGTGGCTTCTAAAACAAAAAAGCAAAATATATACCGCATATTTGAATCTTACGAAATGCTTACGAAGAATTACATTCGAAAATAAGCCACCGAGGACACTGGGTAAGGTTTTGTAGAAAGGGTAGAAGTGGTAAAATTATATTTATTATTATTATTATTATTAATATATAATTGCCTGCCTCGTGGGCTTAACAAAAACTAAAAAATGTACTTAAAAACTAAAGAGGTGACGGGGGACAGCAAGGGGGAATAAGTTAGGGAAGGGAGAGTGACGAGGAATTACGAAGGTGCAAATGAAAACTAGAGACAGGGACATTGTAATCGAACAAATGATTAGAGCGGTTAAAAGCCGATAGCGCCTGGAAAAAGGGAGCATTGGCGGCGTAGCAAGTATGGCGAGATGGGATATGTATAGGGGCTCTGTCACGCAAGCGACGTGATGGAGCATATAACGGAATGGAGGACAGTAGAGATGGAACATCGAGGTTATGGGAGAGGAGGTTTGCAATAAAGCAGGAGCGGATGTGGGAGTGCCGAACTTCAATCGATTCAAGAACGAGAAGACGACAGCGGGAAGAGTAAGTGGGGAGGGTCATCTGGTAACCGGTAAGGAAACGGCGAGTAGCAACTCGAGTGAATTTACGCCGAACACTCTCCAACCTGGACAAATCAACCGAGCCTGAAGGGGACCAAACTACGGAAGCGTAGTCCAGAGTGGAACGAACCCAGCAGCAGTACAGGGCCTTTAAACAGAGAGGGCTCTCTAATTTCGGACGAAAGACTAACACTCAGGCCAAGAGATGCTTTTAGCTTTTTTTATAACGAAATCGATGTGTGTCTTGAATGAGAGTCCCTCATCAAGCCACACACCAAGATCTTTAGCACATGTAACACGAGAAATAGGGTCAGCACTCTTCTTCTTCTTCTGTTTGTTCTATAAGCTGGTGTGGTAGCAATACTGCACTGGTAAGGTATGGATCCGAAGCCTCTTGAAGGTCAAGGTTCTCCATACCCTACTTCGACTCAATACGTCCCCGGCGTATAGAACGGTAACATGTCTCTCCAAATATCTGAGCTTGGGTATACGGCGAAACCCAACCCCTTGGGAAGATGGGTGATATGGCGAAATTGAGCGGAGGGGGACAGCTAGCGTCTGTTCTCCATGTTAGGGGCGGCTAGTTGTCCTTTCTGTCCTGGCTTCCTACGAGACTTTAAACAGCTAGGAAGCGTAGGTCCTCCGACGAGACAGGGGGTTGGAGGAGAGACCTTGCGAGCCACTCCCAATACTACCGCAACGTACGACAAACAATTTATTTCGATTCGGAACAACTCAGAGTCCTTGCATATGTTTATGACTTAAACTCCATTGCTGTCTTATGCAGCAGAGACTTGCTATAAAGCCGAGCATACAG